>SNQJ01S0002322.1:96788-110356 GCA_010110895.2 Picea sitchensis | reverse complement strand
TTATTCTCATTAATATGACATGCTTGGCCTGTTTCTTTCTAGTTTGTGTTTAATGTTGCATAAACTTATCATTTAGTGATAGATCTGTTTTCAAGCTAATGTCAATAGAGTAGGAAGTGGTCGTATCTTGTTTTGTCCACAGAACTCAGCGAGGAGCAAAGGATTGGAGTGCAACTCGGAGCGTGCAGGGACAAACGTCGGTTAAAAGGTACTTCTAACATCCTTCCTTCTCATGCATTAGGCTTAGATAGATTTGAGAGAAATTCAGTGTCCACGTTAAGCACTTTTCTGTCTAGGGTTAAGGTCAAGCCCTAGAGGTCGATCTACTTGTCCGCAGGCAGAGTTTCCTACAACAAACCCTACAGAGGACACCTGGCGACGCTGGCACTTAAACAGGGAACGCCTGAACCTGGAGGCGCACGTGGATCTAAGACCCTGGAAGGATGAGATGTCCAAAAGAAAAATCCCCAAAATCACAGGAGAGGATATCCTACGATGGGGATACTCGCCATGGGGCACATTCAGCATACGAGAGGCCTATCTCATCAAAACTCACTCAGACCCTCTACCCACAGGGAAGGTGTGGAGCAAAATCTGGAACCTTAAATATTGGCCTAAAATCACCCTCTTCCTCTGGCTCATCGCCCATTTGAGCATTCTCACCGTTGATAACCTCTCAAAAAGAGGATTTGTTAGGCCGTCTATCTGCATTCTCTATGGAGAAGCAGCTGAAACCATGAATCATCTCCTCAACTCTTGCCCCTACACTGCTCAAATCTAGGATCAAAGCGCACTTATTATGCGCACCTTGGATCGCAAAAGAGATAGCATCATTGATACAATTACGGACTGGAGGGACCAAGTCTTTCAATCTCCCTTTCTCAATCGTATTTGGCAACTTCTTCCAGGCTTCATTCTTTGGCAGGTGTGGAAGGAAAGAAACAGAAGGCTTTTCAGGAATGATCACCTCCCGTGGCACCACTGCTAGAACCAATGTCGCCTCAATATTTTGGAAACTCTCAACCTTCAGCATTGGACTAGAAAATATCTTATCAGCAATCCCTCAGAACTTTTGATCCTTCAGTACTAGAAGCCCTCCCCAATTCTTCACCCACTTCCTCCCATTTCTTCTCCTCCCCCTCCCAGCAGCCCCTCCTCTTGGACCACCCCCCCAGGTGACTTCATCAAGCTCAACTTTGATGGAGCCTCCAAAGGAAACCCAGGAGCAGCGGGATATGGAGTGGTCTTCTGCAACGACCTTGGACACATCATTCTCATTAATGCAGGCTCCCTTGGTCACACCATGAACAATGCAGTGGAACTTTGCGGGCTCACCAAAGGACTGCAATTAGCCATTGAGCATAGCTTCACCAAGCTGATTGTCGAAGGATATTATCAAATCATTATCAATCTCTTCAGCAGAATTTTAAATGGAGCGGACCCGAAAAGAATCTCACCCAGCTGGAGACTCTCACATGGGATAAAGACTATAGCAGATCTTTTGCAACCCAATCAGGCCTTTATACCTGTTCACATCAGGAGAAAGGCGAACCAATTTGTAGACGAACTGGCTAATCTGGGGACTAATTGGGATGGACCAGATCTCCTTTGCAAAACGTCCCTCAACCCTGCCCACCCTATTCTCCAGCAATGCATTCGCAAGGCTGTGGAAGTGGAAAAACCCCCAGATGGGGTGTTAGTGTGAGCCACTTGGCGAGAGGCGGAGGAAAGGTCAGGCCAGTGAGGCAGGGAGCCATGTGTTGGGATCGTGCCAAATCCTGTCGCCTAGACCTTGCTTTTATTTGATTTTACGTCGCTGCAGCACCATTAACACTGGTGTGCCCAACTCCCATTACCGACTATACCATGGCTCCTCCGTCTGAAGGTGACTTTAATCCCCGCTTGCAAACCGACCCTCTCATCCCTCCGCTGCCCAGGCCTAGCTTACTCTAGTTTTTCATGGTGCTCGAAGCCTTCGGCCTTCTCCAGGCTCTCCACATCCACAGCGGGCATTCGGTTCAGTTCTGCCTTCACTCTGAGCTAAGTATGCCACGCCAAAGAGGAAGGCCAAGAAGAGGATCTCCATGGCATCCTCCTCGGCCCCGTGTTTCTATTTCTCCCCCTGGTTTTCCCTCCACGTACTCCTCGCAGCCTTTGTAGCCCGCGCTAGAACCTCTCGCCTCCTCCACCCCGCCTACCTCCCGGTTTGAATTCTTAGTCATCATTGATAGCTCGTCGGGATCTCTTTCACAATTTCCCACCGCACCACTGAATTCCCGAGCAAGCGGGCCTTCTCTTGCACCGACAGTTTTCTCCTCCCAGCCACCCTTGGGGGTGCCACCCTTTCTTTGAAATGCCCGAAACAATGCGTACTTGTCTACCGACTTCATCCCTGACTCGCAGCTGAAAGATAGTCTAGCCATCCTCTATGGGCTGGTCTTTGAGCTCCGACATGGATTGGAGGAACTCCAATTCTGACTACAGCTTCTATATGGGAAGACTTCGACCCTCCTTCAGATCCTGCCCACCTTCCAGGAAGCTTTCCACTCTACTCCAGAAGGCGCGGCATCAACAGAGGTGCCCCATGCAGAGGGAGTCGACAGGAATGAACAGGTGTTATAGCCAAAAGGGGTTGTCGTGGTGCAGGTCACGCATGGGGACATGGAGGTTGCAACAACTACGAGCATCCATGTGCACAGTCCACCTGGAGACACCCTGCCAACTACCAACCTGGACGAGAGAAACTTGGACGCTGATATGCAACTGGAAGGCAAAGGGATGCACATCGAAGAGGAACCTTGGGACGCGGCCTATCAAGCCACCTGGCCCAGTTATTCACCAAGTGTCTGACCCCACAAGGGATTTGTTCTTTTTACTAGTTTCTTTTCATAGTTGTAGCCTAGTCAGCTTAGTTTCGTTTATCTAATATTGTCAGACTATAAACTGCTAGACTTACCCGAATGGCTGAATTGGTTTCCCCTTTCTTGGAGAAGTTTGGTAACTACAGCACGGTTGTTTTCAAATTTCTGTACCTCTGGACTAGTTTTTTGAAGGTCCTTTTTATATAAAATCCCTTACTTACAAAAAAAAAAAAAAAAAAAATTATTTCTAATTTAAAAAATTGTCTTGTAATAATTGTCTTTTTTACATTTCATTTATCTATGTAGTTATTGAAATTCACTACTTGGTGGCAGTTGTGAAGTTTGTCATGATCCAAGAAAAGCATCATGACCACATGCCAAAATGAAATAAATGTGAGTTCTTAGGGAAAAAATATGTAATGCACAAGATGATTCAACATAATAAATATTACTCAAACTTATAAGATGGGTATGAGAATGTATGACATTGTTACATGTCAAAATTACTCAACTGGATAAGTGTCGCATGTTCCTCTCAATTGTCGTAAGGGTCGCATCTTCCTTACAACTTTCGCAAGTGTCGCAAATGATGTTCGATCATACTGCCATGCCGACGACACTAAGGAGACACTTAAAACATCACATGTGCTTGGTTTGGAGAAGAAGAACTGGTTAACTAGAGTCAAAGAACTCTTAACACCTGAAGAGAGCTCTGAAACAAAGGTTTTGAGGGGCAGCGCTCCCCTATCTCAGCCTTAGGAGGGTTGGCACTCCCCTACAAGGCTTTAGGTAGTGTTATAACGCTCCCCTGCCCCCTCTGAAGGAGCGCTACTCACCTTGAAGGCACTGGCACTCCCCTCAAGCTTCTCAGGGAGCGCTACAGCGCTCTGATGCCCCTTCTAAGGGAGCGCTGCCTAATCTGAGGCAGTAGTTGGCCTGTTGAGGAGAATAAGGGGAGGATCTTTCAATATTAGGAGGAAGTTGTATTCGAATTCTTGGTTTCATCAAGAGATCCTTGATCCGAGGAGGAAGTTCCCCAACTTGTTCTAAAGATAACTCAAGAGATTAAGCTCCTCTTAACCTATATAAGCAGGCTCTATGATGGTGGAAAGGAGGAAGAATTGCTAGCATGAAACCTATGATCTCATAGGAAACACACAGTCAACCAAAAGAGAGTGATCAGTGAAGTTGTTGTTATCCAAGTTGCGGATCTTTCAGGCAAGGGTTAGACGAAGAGGACTTGACGAAGCTGTTGCATTCGCATCTACGATTGTAAGTATTGTTGTCATTATTCTCATCAATATGGCAAGCTTGGCCAGTTTCTTTCTAGTTTGTGTCTAATGTTACATGAACTTATCATTGATAGATAGATCTGTTTTTAAGCTAATATCAATAGAATAGGAAGTGGTCGTATCTTGTTTTGTCCACAGGATCCAGCGAGGAGCAAAGGATCGAAGCACAACTAGGAGTGTGCAGGGACAAACATCGATAAAGAGGTACTTCTGTTATCTTCCCTTCTCATATGTTAGTTTGGATAGATTTGAAAGGAAGTCAGTGTCCACGTTAAGCATTTTCTGTCTTAGAGTTAGGGTCAAGCTCTTTGAGGCAATCTACCAGTCCGCAGGGATATTTTCCTACAACAGAAACTGGCGACTCCACTGGGGAGATAGCCTCAAATCGAAACTTCTTGTTTTGATTTCTCCTCATTAACCTAGTTATACCCCTTGATTGTTTCAGACTTGGTTCACTCCTCTTTTGATTGGTTTCATGAGCTGATTGGCTCCCTACCCCATCATACTCAACTTAATTGTCGAAATTGGATTGCAATTTTTTTAATTTTTTGACATTTCTGGGAGTTTCTGAACCTGGCGCCCCTGTCCCTGTATTAACAGAGCACCAACGCTCCCTAATAGCTTTGCACAGAGTGCTATAATGCTCCTTGCCTTTGGCAACAGAGCGCCAGCCCTCCTTTGGCCAATAAACCTTCCAAAATTGTTTTTCCTGGGTTTTGCCTATGTGTCTCTCCTGCTGGGTAACCCTGTGATTCAATGCTTCTTCTCTTCCAGCCTTGACATCTGTCTTTTTGAAGAACGAACATCTTACTATTTGGATCTTGTAGCCTTCTTCACTATTGTTATTGAGTTTTTCTATTGATTGGAGTCTGAAACCCATGCATTGTTTTTCTCTCTGTTTAACTGAGTAAAAACCCTGGTGAAGGTCATCAAAGGCCTACAGATCTCCTTATCTTGATTTCAGTCAAGATTATTGTTCTTCAACTTTTTCTTTTTGGGTGTGAAGTTTGTTTTCTCTTTGATTGTTTCTTTTCTTTCGCTTTTCGTTTTGATTGCAATGAAAGAGTGTATTGTTTGTATGACTTTCTCTTGTGCTAGTTTGATTTTCATTCATACAAAATGATAATTAGCAAGACGAGCATTGTGTTGAATTGATCATTATTCATATGCATACAATAAAGGGCATCTTCATGATTGATTGTGCATGTTAGAAGGCATCTCAAAAGTTTTAGCATTGCATCAGGATTTGATTGAGAAAAAGAATTGTTTGAGGACGCTCCTTATTTGTGCTTGTTAGTGAAAAGAACTTTCTCTCTCCCTTAGATAGATGTTCATCGAAAAGAAATGACTGCTTATCATATTTGATGCACTTTTGGGACTGAGTCATAATTCCATTCGTTTCACTTCCATGCACCCCTTTGCGTAAAGAACAGCCGTAAAATCAATGCTAATTAAAAATTATTTGGAACTTTTTCTTTTCTAGGATCCTCCACCAACAGTAGACTAGGCTTAGTACTTTGGATTAGGGCTATGAGCATAGCTCTCCAAAGTTTCCAAAAAAAACATTAGCATCCTGAGTTAGGGAGAGTCAAATCCAATCATCGTATAAGTCTGCCTGGGATCCCCCTCTCACACAGGGGTTACGCACGAGGTCGTATTCGGGTGAGCTACGGGGCCTAACCGTCCGTGGTTTAACTGATTGTGGTGGTCAGATCGTATTATGGGGATCACTTCGAGGTAAATCCACAATTACTGTGTGGAAGCCTTTTAGTTTATTTTGGGCTCGATACCCTGACCGTACGTTCGAATCGGACTGTCGACTATTCCCGCCCAGGGGCTGACTGCGAATTGGTAACCTTAGTGGCCATAATATTTAGGGTCTTACACAAGGTGATGGTGACGGGAAGTCTCACTGTACATGGAGCAGACATTGGTCAAACTCACTCGGGCTCCTTGGAGGGTAAATCCACAATTACTGCGTGGAAGCTTGCACCAATGAGTAAGTCTGTTAAGCAGGTCGCCATTGTAATTGTTCCACCCTATCCCCGCCCCTTCTAGACTTCATCACGCGACGTTGGATTTCATCACCAACTAGTACGGTCATCAAAAGAAGGTCCTATTTTCTTGGTTGTGATTCTTAGATTTTTTAGCGTGTGCTATTTCTTTTCGTTAGTTGGCCATAGATTTCTTTCGCCGACTCTTTTTCTCCAACATCGACCCTCCATGCCGCTCGCGGAGGATACAGGGACTTCCTCCAGAAAATATGGAAGGAAACACCCCTTTACCCCCTCATTCCACGGAGGAATCTCCTCAACAGAGCGAGGTTCAAAATACTACAACTTCCCAGGAAGAAGTTCTCACTCCCTTGGAGAATTTTTGAATTGTTTCAAAATCTCCGGAAGCTTATCGCATCCCAAAGGGATATGAACGACGTATCCTCCACCTGAATTTTGCTGGATAATTTTTTGTCGTCAATCCTTCTGACATTCCGGCTGGGTCTTCTCAAAACCCTTTAGCCGATGACCATTTTTGGACCGCAGACATCGTTCGAAGTCCACCATGCTTGGTGCGAGATCTCTGTGGAACTGGAGAAGGTGCCGACGTACCTTTTTCCTACATTGTACCTCCAAATCACTTCACCGGTACCACCACTTTTACAGCCACACCACCCGTTGGTCCAAACATACCGTCTGTTGGCCCAAGGTCTACTATTCCCCTCCAGACAACCCATTCTACAATGGTCCCGCACATTCCGACTATCCTCGCTGGTAACGCAATGGTTAATCAAGCTCCGATTGGCACACCCATAACACCAAGACCTACACTCCCTTTTGGATTCAGGGCACTGAATGCTTCCACTGCCACCACTGCCCAAACTACTACCCAAGTCATACCGGGAAGTTCCATACCTATCCAAAAACTCAGAGGGACCAGTCTTGGTGGTCCTAATCCACTCGACGGTACCAATCAGTCTTTTACATCTGGTTCTCAAATCCCGAGAACTCTACCTCAAGCTGGGGGGCATCCTCCCATCAGAGGAAAAATCCCATTCGGGGGGCACCCTCATGCTGGGGGGAAGCCTCAAGGCGGAGCCTACCATCAACCACTCGAACAAAATGTGTCCACCCCACCCAATCCGTGGAACGTCCTTTTTCAAGGAAACCCACAGTTCTCGGCAGGACAAAATGCTCAGACTCCGCAACAACCCCCTTATGGACAAATGCCAAACCCACCCTATAACCCACAAAACCCATCTGGTTATCCTCCGCTTACACATGCTTCTCAAAACACCTCAAATCCTGTGTACCTTGGTCAAAACCAACCTCACATGAGAGGGCCCACGAGTTATAATTATCCACATAACCCAGTAACGGGCCCCACTGGTGTCCCTCTACCACACCAACATTACCCACAGGTTAACCGACAACTACATTTTCTAGCTACCCTGGATCTCCCAGACTTGTCTCGGTTAACGAATGATCCCATTTATCATTCTCCTGTTTGGATAGCTATTCCAGCTAAACTTCCTTCTGACATCCCAAAATTCGACGGAAAGTCCGGAGAAGACCCGAACAACCATGTGATGACTTTCCATTTGTGGTGTTCATCCAACTCCCTCATGGACGATTCGATTCATTTGCGTCTTTTCCAATGAACACTTACGGGTTCCGCGGCGAAATGGTATATTGAATTACCACGTGCATCTTTTCACGATTTCAACTCCCTCGCCATGTCCTTCCTCATGCACTTCCAACTACCCATCTGGTACAATACGGGTACTGAACTATTAACCTCCCTTCGTTAGACAAATTTTGTACATATCTCTGATCATATCCATGAATGGAGATGAAGACGAAGGCTAATCAAAGCATTCATTCCTGACCAATTGTTAGCGGAATGGTTCACTAAATCGTTGTTACCCCAGATTGCTCGTGACGTTGCCATGGGTGGTGTAGTCACCGAGGAAGAAGCCATCGCCCGAGCTCAGTACTTAGACTTAGTCTATTCACAAGCCGGTACTCTATATGAGTTGATACCAAATGCCAACCGTGCCACTAACAATCCATCCAAACCATCGACTGCTTCGCATGTGGATGGAGTTATTGGCTCCGTCAAAACTCAATCTACTACCCAATCTACTGGAACTATCCAACGGCCCGCTTCGACGGTTGCTCCCAGTTCGAATGCACCCTCTTCTATCCCCCCTCAAACTCAGGTCTCTGATGTGAATGTGGTCCAATCAACCCCTTCACAACAACTTGTGGGCAAGAAGAAAGCGAGAAACAAAACAAAGAAGAACAATAACAATGAACAACCCAAAACCCACCCACAAACTCCTGCTACCGGAAAACAACCACAACGAAAACCAAAATTCCCATGTCTCATTTGTGGTGACGATCACTACACTCGAGACTGCCCACATCATCATGAAGTGGCCAAACTTTTCAAGGGAAATTCACAACCCGCTGTGCTCACTCATCCTTTTCCGCAGCAACAATCTTTGGTTGCACAAACCCCCACGCCGGGGGGCAGTTCCAACCAACCCCATGATGAGGCCTCGACAAGTGCCCACGTTTACATGTTTAACAAAGTTAATCTAACCACTCACTCTATGACATATGGCACGCCAGTTAAACCTGACAAGCCAAAGATCGCTAACGGTTCTCCGTCAGACCCGTTACCATCCCCTGCCAATCCTTCGTCTGTTAGCCCTCCATCCGGGCCACTCCAGATTGAGAAACCTTATTTTGACTCTATCTTACGCCCTCCTAAGAGCACCATCCGGAAATCTACCTTCAATTTTAATTCACGGGCTGCCCAAAATTACAACATTGTAGAAGATTTGGCCCAAGCCCCGTGTGCCATGTCCACCTTGGAATTTCTACAACACTGCCCCAGCCAACGTAGAACGCTCTTAGCCACCATCGGTGCTTTTGATCCTGATTCATCCAACCACCTCATGTTTAATCTGGATGATCATCCACCGCGACTCTCCCACCAGCTAGCTTTCCAAATCGATGTTGTTGTTCACAATCAACAAATCCACCAGACTATCCTGGATGAGGGAGCCTCTACCTATGTCATGTCTCTATCCTGTTGGAAAGGCTTGAAATCACCTGCCCTTAACAAATCTGCTACCATGTTACACGCCTTCAACAGACGAGGTTTTCATCCTCATGGATTATTACAATCCTTAGTCGTTCAGTTGGGCGGAAAAACTGTTATCGTTGACGTCGAGGTGGTCGATGCTCCCCTTGATTACAACCTACTACTTGGCAGAAGTTGGTTCTACACTATGAATGTCGTCGCCTCATCGGTGTTTTGATGTGTACAATTCCCCCATCAAGGCAAAATTGTTACCATCGATCAGCTTGATTTCTGCACACCCGACGCTCGCATCCCTGCTACCAACAACATTCCCTTTTTGGGAGACCACCCGGTTACGTATGAAAGCGTTGGTGTTGGCTTATTGAAATATTCTAACCTCATGGGTACCTTCCCTACACCACTTCCACCTACCGCACATCATGTTGCTGCCATCAATATGATCTCGACTATGCCTTATCAATCCTTGGAATCATCTGACCCTTGGGTTGTGCCTAGTCCTTTGGAATTCGATGTGCTCAGTGACACTATGCCACTGAGCCCAGTCGAGGCCGCATACGTAGCTATTCAATCTGCATCTCCCTCTTCGAACACTTTGCATTCATTGGCACCTGATGCTTACTCGGTGCCCTCATGGTTGGATTCTCTGTCATCTGTCATTGATTACATTTCCCAAATTTTTCCTTAGGATGAATCTATTATGGAAATTCTTAGAATTGACAATCTGCCCTGGGATGACAACCACCATCGATCCTCTTTTCTTCCGCCTTGGAAGGAATTCACTAAGACATACGCTCTGTCTTCCCTCACGATGCTACCGATGCTCTGTAATCTCCTATCCTCACACAATATACTCTCTCTGAGGGGAACATGAGTAACATCTCTACTACAATCACGATTGACATTTCAATCAAAGAAGGTGTCATGGAAAACATTAACCTTGGTGCTAATTGCATACCCGACAAAGTGATTTCTTACACCGCTTTGTTCAAGGAATTCTGTGATGTCTTCGCATGGAGCTATGAGGAAATTTCAGGGATCGACCCTTCAATCATCGTACACGAAATCAAAACCTACCCTGACGCGAAACCGGTTCGACAAAAACTTCGCCCGGTTCATCCCAAGAAAATCTTAGCTATAAAGGTAAAAGTTGAAAAACTTCTAAAATCTGGCTTCATCTATCCCGTCCCTTTAACCGAATGGGTCTCCAACCTTGTTCCGGTTGCTAAGAAACAAGGGACCATCTGTGTTTGCATTGACTATCAAGATCTCAACAAATCTTGTCCCAAGGACAACTACCCTACGCCCTTCATCGACCAAATCATCGATAATTGTGCAGGGAGCGTAATCTTCTCTTTCATGGATGGCTTTTCTGGATATAACCAGATTGAAATCTTACCTACTAATCAACATAAGACAGCCTTCATCTACCCTTGGGGTACTTTCGCCTATCGAAAGCTACCTTTTGGCCTTAAAAATGTTGGTGCTACTTTCCAGCGAGCCATGTCGTACGCTTTTCATGACATCAAACATATAGCAGAACCGTATCTCTACGATTTACTCGCCCATTCTCTAAATCGATCTGATCACATTGATCATTTACGAGAAATTTTTCTTCGATGTCGGTTCTACCGTATTCGTATGAACCCACACAAATGCATTTTCACTGTCAAATCCGGTCAACTCCTCGGTTTCATTGTCTCCAAAGACGGGATCAGGGTGGATCCCTTAAAGATCAGGGCCATCTTAGCCTTACCTCCACCTACCAATTTAACCCAACTCCAGAGTTTGCAAGGCAAAGCAAACTTTCTTCGCCATTTCATCTGCAACTATGACGAGATCACTAAAGGATTTATGCGGTTACTACAAAAGAACGTCCCTTTCATCTGGGATGACGCTGCTCAATGGTCATTCAACGCTCTCAAGCACTCTTTGACCCATGCACCTTTGTTACATCCCCCTGAATATACAAAGGATTATATCCTTTACTTGGCCGCTTCTACTTCCACCATCGCGATGGTGTTAGTTCAAGAAGACCCCAATGGCGAAGAACATGTGATTTATTATCTGAGCAAGAGTTTATCTGGACCCGAACTCAGATATTCGCATGTTGAGAAACTGACTCTGGAAGCCATCATCGCTGTCCAAAGGTTCCGCCACTACATCTTATTATGCACCACCACGGTAATCGCAGACTCCAACCCAATGTATCATGTCTTGACATGTCAAGTACTTGGGGGAAAATATTCAAAATGGATTGTTATTCTTCAAGAATTCGATCTTGAGTTTATGAAGGCTAAAGCCAAAAAATCCCTAGTGTTTGTCGAGCTCATCTGTGCTCTCCCTCATGCTGATGAAAACATTGAACCTAGAGATTCTCTCCCCGATGAATCTCTCTTCCTCATCAGCACCTCTGATCCTTGGTACGGAGACATTCTCCTCTACCTTCAAACCCAACGTTTTCAGCCCAACATCTCTCACGAAGAGCGTCGACGCATTCGTCACCACTCTCGTCGTTATATCATTCTCGGTGACACTTTGTATCGTCGTGGTATTGACACCATCCTTCGGTGATGTCTAATTCATGAGGAAGCTGAACGCGTTTTGAATGATTTTCACCTTGGCACCTATGGCGGTCACCTTTCCAGGATGGCCACAGCCCAAAAAATCCTACGTGCCGGCTACTTTTGGCCCTCGATTTTCAAAGATTGCATCGAGGCCGTCAAAAAATGCCCACCCTGCCAAATCTTTAAAAAAAAGGCACGTACCCACCCTACGATGCTGCACCCTATTATTGCCATCGACCCCTTTGCCAAATGGGGCATTGATTTCATGCAGTGTAAGCCTACCTCAGCCGGGGGGCACGGTTACATCATCGTCGTCGTCGACTACTTCACCAAATGGGCTGAGGCTATGCCTACCTTCCTGAATGATGGTCATACTGTAGCTCTATTCCTCTTCAACCACATCATAACTCATTTTGGTGTACCACGTGCCATTGCCACTGACCATGGTGAACACTTCAAAAACCAGATGATGAGCGAGTTACATGTCAAATTGGGTTTTCGCCATGAAAACTCATCCCCTTACTACCCTCAAGAGAACGGACAAGTTGAGGCTATCAACAAAGTCCTAAAAACCATGATCCAACGCATGGTAGGGGAAAACAAAATATCATGGCATTTACAATTGTTCTTCGCTCTCTGGGCCTATCGCACCTCTGTGAAAACTTCAACTGGATTTACTCCTTTCCAGTTGGTCTATGGCATTGAAGCCATTCTACCAATCGAGTGTGAGATTCCATCAATCAAACTGAAAGTAGAACTCCTGCCCCATACCTCTGCTGAAGAAGAACGATTCTTGTATCTATCCAAACTGGAAGAAACCCATCGTGATGCTGCTCTCGCCAATGAGGCACATCAAAAACGAATTAAGATTCAATATGACAAATCCATCCACCCTCGGACTTTCACAGAAGGAGACTTAGTCCTCGTTTACGACCAAGCTCACGATAAATTAGGGACAGGAAAGTTAGAACCTATGTGGCATGGTCCTTACATCGTGAAGCATGTTCTACATAGAGGGGCTTACGAATTAGTTGATCATGATGGAATTTCCCTGGGAGAGCCCCGAAACAGGCTTTACCTTAAGAAGTACTATGCCTAGATCACCTAGCATTTATACTTTGTACATTATTGTATTTTAGTTTGGTGTGTCTATTTCTTTCGCGTGCTCGAGTCTTTACCATTGCCACTCATGACTGTGCATGTGTTTTCATGCGCAGATGACGTCTTCCTTTCCTATATTTTTTGGGTTCGCAGATGGCGCTAGCCGACATACTCGGAACATTGCTTCAGTGGCTTGGGTTATTTACCAATTTGATGAGGTGGTGAGTTCAGGAGGCATCTGCTTAGGACCAACAACCAACAATATGGCAGAATATCATGTTGTCATTGGACTGTTGACCCAATCCTCCTCCCTAGGTATCTCTCATATCGTTATTTACTTAGACTCCCAACTCATGGTTTACCAACTCAATCGTATCTACGCTATCCATAGTCCTATCCTACTACGTCTACACTTACAAGTTCGCCGTCTTGAATGAACGTTTGATTACATTGAATATAGACACATTACAAGAGAACTTAATAGTGTTTTGTATTCATTAGCTAATTATATCATGGATCGGTATCTTGCCCACATATAAGATTTAAGGAAAGCAAAAGTGTACATTACATGTAAATTAAAACACATCACAGACATCATCATGTACAAATCATTGGCATCATAAAAACTCGAAACTATATAT
>SNQJ01S0002322.1:70478-96738 GCA_010110895.2 Picea sitchensis | reverse complement strand
ACACATTTACATGTTTAACGGGGTTAATCTAACCACTCGTTCTGCGACATACGACATGCCAGTTAAATCTGATAAGCCGAAGATCGCTAACGGTTCTACGTCAGATCCGTTACCATATTCCACCAATCCTCCATCTGTTAGCCCTCCATCCGGGCCACTCCAGATTGAGAAACCGTCTTTTGACTCTATCCTATGCTCTCCTAAGAGCACCATATGGAAATCTACATTCAATCCTAATTCACGGGCTGCCCAAAACTACAACATCGTAGAAGATTTGGCCCAAGCCCCTTGTGCTATGTCTGCCTTGGAAGTTCTACAACACTGTCCTAACCAATGCAGAACACTCTTAGCCGCTATTGTCACTTTCAATCATGAGTCATCAAAATACCTCATGTTTAACCTGGATGACCATAAACCACGACTCTCCCACCAGCTATCATTCCAAATCGATGTGATTGTTCACAATCAACAAATCCACCGGACTATCCTGGATGAGGGAGCCTCCACCTGTGTCATGTCCCTAGCCTGTTGGAAAGGCTTGAAGTCACTTTCCCTTAACAAACCCGCTACCATGTTACGTGCCTTTGATGAACGAGGTTTTCACCCTCACAGATTATTACAATCCTTAGCCATTTAGTTGGGTGGCCAAACTGTTGCTGTTGATGTCGAGGTGGTTGATGCCCCCCTCGATTACAATTTTCTACTTGGAAGAAGTTGGTTCTACGTGATGACTGTCGTCACTTCATCGGTGTTTCGATGTGTACAATTCCCTCATCAAGGCAAAATTGTTACCATCGATCAGCTTGATTTCTGCACACCCGATGCTCGCATCCCTGCTACCAACAATATTCCTTTCCTGGGAGACCACCCAATTACATATGAAAGCGTTGGTGTTGGCTTGTTGAAAGATTCTAGCCTCATGGGTACTTTCCCTACACCACTTCCACCTACTGCACATCATATTTCCGCTATCAATATGATTTCGACTTTGCCTTATCAATCCTTGGAATCATCTGACCCCTGGATTGTGCCTAGTCCATTGGAATTCGATGTGCTCAGTGACACAATGCCACTGAGCCCAGCCGAGGCCACATACATAGCTATTCAACCTGCCTCTCCCTCGTCGAATAATTCACATTCGTTGGAACTTGATACTTGTTTGGTGCCCTCTTGGTTATATTCCCTATCATCTTCCATCGATTACATTTACCACATTTTTCCTTCGGATGAATCCATCATGGAAATGATTAGCATTGATGATCTACCCTGGGATGACAACCACCATCGATCCTCTTTTCTTCCACCGTTGGAAGAAATCCAAGACATAAAATCTGTCTTCCCCCCCGATGTTACCAAAGCTCCACAATCTCCTATCCTCACGACAGATACTCTCTCTGAGGGGAACATGGGTAACATCTCTACTACTGTCACGATCGACATTTCAATCAAATAAGGTGTCGTGGAAAACATCCACCTTGGTGCTATTTACACACCCGACGAAGTGGTCTCTTAGACCTCTTTATTCAAGGAATTCCGCGACGTATTCGCATGGAGTTACGAGGAAATGCCAGGGATCGATCCTTCGATCGTCGTACATGAAATCAAAACCTACCCTGACGCGAAACCGGTTCGACAAAAGCTTCGCCCTGTTCATCCCAAGAAAGTTGTAGCTATTAAGGCATAAGTTGATAAACTTCTAAAATCTGGCTTTATCTATCCCGTTCGTTTAACTGAATGGGTCTCTAACCTCGTTTCGGTCGCTAAGAAACAAGGGACCATCCATGTTTGCGTTGACTATCTAGACCTCAACAAAGCTTGTCCTAAGGACAACTACCCTACACCCTTCATCGACCAGATCATCGATAACTGCGCAGGGAGCGTAATCTTTTCTTTCATGGATGGCTTTTCTGGATATAACCAGATTGAAATCTTGCCTACAGATCAACACAAGACAACCTTCATCTGCCCTTGGGGAACTTTCGCCTATCGAAAGCTACCTTTTGGCCTTAAAAATGCTGGAGCCACTTTCTAGCGAGCCATGTCATACGCTTTTCATGACATCAAACATATCGCAGAACTGTATCTTGACGATTTACCCACACATTCGTTAAATCGATCTGATCACATTGATCATTTACGCGTGATTTTCCTGCGATGTAGGTTCTACCGTATTCATCTGAAACCACACAAATGCATTTTCACTATCGAATCCGGTCGACTCCTCAGTTTCATTGTCTCCAAAGATGGGATTAGGGTGGACCCCTTAAAAATCAATGCCATCTTAGCCTTACCCCCACCCACCAATTTAACACAACTCCAAAGTTTGCAAGGCAAAGAAAACTTTCTTCGCCATTTCATCTGTAATTATGTCGAGATCACTAAAGGATTTATGCGATTACTGCAAAAGAATGTCCCTTTCATCTGAGATGACGCAGATTAATGGTCATTCGATGCTCTCAAGCATGCTTTGACCCATGCACCTTTGTTACACCCACCTGAATATACAAAGGATTATATCCTTTACTTGGCCGCTTCTACTTCCACCATCGCAATGGTGTTAGTCCAAGAAGACTCTAACGACGAAGAACATGTGATTTACTATCTGAGCAAGAGTTTATCTGGACCCGAACTCAGATATTCACATGTTGAGAAACTGGCTCTGGTAGCTGTCATCGCTGTCCAAAGATTCCGCCACTACATCTTATTACGCACCACCACGGTAATCATAGACTCCAACCCCATGTACCACGTCCTGACATGTCAAGTACTTGGGGGAAAATATTCAAAATGGATCGTTATTCTCCAAGAATTCGATCTTGATTTTACGAAGGCGAAAGCCAAAAAATCCCTAGTGTTTGTCGAGCTCATCTGCACTTTTCCTCGTGCCGATGAAAACATCGAACCTAGAGATTCTCTACCCGATGAATCTCTCTTCCCCATCAGCACCTCTGATCCTTGGTACGAAGACATTCTCCTCTACCTTCAAACACAACGTTTTCAACCCAACATCTCTCATGAATAGCGACGACGCATCCATCACCACTCTCGTTGTTACCTCATCCTCGGCGACACCTTATATCGCCGTGGCATTAACACCATCCTTCGGCGATGTCTGACTCATGAAGAGGCTGAACGCGTTTTTAATGATTGTCACCTTGGCGCCTGTGGTGGTCACCTTTCTGGAATGTCCACAGCCCAAAAAATCCTACGTGCCGGCTATTTTTGGCCCTCGATTTTCAAAGATTGTATTGAGGCTGTCAAGAAATGCCCACCCTGCCAAATCTTTAACAAGAAGGCACGAACCCACCCCATGCCACTGCACCCAATTATCACCATCGACCCCTTTGCAAAATGGGGCATTGATTTCATGCAGTGTAAGCCTACCTCAGCCAGGGGGCATGGTTACATCATCGTCGTCGTCGATTACTTCACCAAATGGGCTGAGGCTATGCCTACCTTCCTGAATGATGGTCGTACTGCAGCCCTTTTTATCTTCAACCACATCATAACTCGTTTTGGTGTACCATGTGCCATTGTCACTGACCACGGTGCACACTTCAAAAACCAGACGATGAGCAAGTTACACGTCAAACTGGGTTTTCGCCATGAAAACTCGTCCCCTTACTACCCTCAAGCGAATGGACAAGTTGAAGCTATCAACAAAGTCCTAAAAACCATGATCCAACACATGGTAGGGGAAAAAAAAACATCGTGGAATCTACAACTGTTCTCCGCTCTCTAAGCCTATCGCACCTCAGTGAAAACTTCAACTGGATTCACTCCCTTCCAGTTGGTCTATGGCATTGAATCCGTCCTACCGATCGAGTGTGAGATTCCATCACTCAAACTGAAAGTAGAACTCCTACCCCACACTTCCGCTGAAGAAGAACGATTTTTGTATCTGTCCAAACTGGACGAAACACGTCGCGATGCTGCTCTTGCTAATGAGGCACATCAAAAATGAATCAAAAGTCAATATGACAAATCCGTCCACCCTCGGACTTTCGTGGAAGGAGACTTAGTCCTTACTTACGACCAAGCTCATGATAAATTGGGGACAGGAAAGTTAGAACCCATGTGGCATGGTCCCTACATCGTGAAGCGTGTCTTACATAAAGGTGCCTACGAATTAGTTGATCATGACGGAATCTCCCTAGGAGAGCACCGAAACGGTCTTTACCTTAAGAAGTACTATGCCTAGATCACCTAGCATATTGTACTTTGTACATTATTGTATTTAGTTTTGGTGTGTCTTTTCTTTCGCGTACTCGAGTCTTTACCATTGCCACTCATGACTGTGCCTGTGTTTTCATGTGCAGATGACGTCTTCCTTTCCTATCGTTTTTGGGTTCATGGATGGCGCTAGCCAACATACCTGGAACATTGCTTCGGTAGCTTGGGTTATTTACCAATTTGACTAGGTGGTGAGTTCAGGAGGCATTTGTTTAGGACCAGCAACCAACAATATGGCAGAATATCATGCTGTCATTGGATTACTGACCCAAGCTTCCTCTCTAGGTATTTCTCGCATCATTATTTACTTAGACTCCCAACTGGTGGTTCGTCAACTCAACCGTATCTACGTTATCCGTAGTCGTATCCTGCTATGCTTACACTTGCAAGTTCGTTGTCTCGAATGAATGTTCGATTACATCGAATATAGACACATTCCGAGAGAACTTAATAGTGTTTCAGATTCATTAGATACTTATATTATGGATCGGTATCTTTCCCACATACAAGATTTAAGGAAAAAGGAAAACTGTACATTGCATGTAAATTAAAACACATCACAGACATCATCATGTACAAATCATTAGCATAATGAAAACTCGAAACTGTATATATATATATATATATATGGCGTGACTGAAAGGTTTGTTTTACATCAAAAAGTTTGTAAGAGAACAAAATATTGGGTCCATCCACCCATACAACATCGCCTGACAGGGCATACCAAAAACATGATCACGGGGAGACTCTAATCTCCCCGCGATGCGTTGTGTTGCAAGTAGCATACTACTGCATGCACTACATGCCTCAACAGAGAATTAATATTCTATGGCACCCCTACAGTGTGTCGTTGCAGATGCAAAGGCATGTCCCCCCTCCATAGAGGAGGGATACCCATCGTAAGGCCTTGGAGGTTCCTCTCAACCTCCCGGAGGCCCACCACCGGTACTGCTAGGTCTGCTACAACTGGGGCACCGCCACGACGTCCTGGCACTGGTATATACGCTGGGCGCACTGCTCCCTTGTCTGCATGTTGAAAACAAAACATCTGTTAAAACTCTCTTACATACCCAAAAAATACATATACATTAAAAATTAAAAAAAAACAAGAACCCGACAAGGTATGTCTTAGTCTCTTACCTGACTCACCCCAGTCTTCCCCCTCGGGAAAAATCAAGTCCATACTCCCGTAGAAGTCTACATCGGCATACGGGAAGTCCTCGATCCAGAGGTATTGTCGCCTCAACCAGGCAAAGAAATCACCAGTAAAGCGGAACTCTGACTCCGAAAGTAGCCTTGGAGACAGGCTAGTCCACCTCTCCATCCGAGGTTCATCCACTGGTCGTACTGCTAGCACGATCTGAGTCTGCATCTGAGGGATACGCTCTAGGAAAAATGAGACTAAAAACAAGCCATAGCCGAACTACTTTTGACCAGTCCTGCACCGTGATATTTGTTCCTTCACATTCCGAAGGAACGTTGCACTCCAATTGAACAGTGTTGGCTCTAAACATTGAACACCATAGGCCACCTGTGATCTCGATGCCAAATGAGAACTAGTACTACCAGTCACACTTGTAATAGAAAATAGTATCGACCGGAGAGGAAGATCTCGTATATCTTTGATAGGGATCCTTCCCCTTACTAACCTTGCTCCCAGAACGCAGTGGCGTGCCAGATACACGTGCACCTGCTCAGGTAATTCCCTCTGTCCAGTAAAAGATATAGGGACCCCTCTCTTCGAGAGGCAAGTCAAAAAGTACACATCTTCCAACTCGATGGTTAGGAGTTATGTACTAATGCAGAATCCCTGTTCCGCGACGTCCCAAAGGCCAATCATGTGCTCAAGCAATAGAATCTCTCTTTTCATTTTTTGCAATTTGAAAAACTTGAGCAAGCCACAGGCCCGCAAAGCGGCCCATGTACGGGGACTCTGTAGAGTGGCTAAATCATCCATCTTGTGTTCCCGCTCTTTCCATTCAATCATGATTGCCGAGTACACCTACAAAACCAAAAATCAAGAATTTCATCATTCCCCACGTTTTTGTAATTTCGACAATTTTCAAAATCATTTTAAAACATAAAATAAAGTTCCCATGTCATATAAAAATAACCAATCATCCTTTTTAACCACCACACCCTTTAATATTTGCCAAACAATGATCAAAACGTGTTAAAAATGCAATACGACCTAAGGGGCTGCGTGGGCAATTTTGGGGAGTTTTTATGAGTTTCTTTTCCTTAAAATGGTGGGTCTAATCAACTGAAAGGGTGTAGACATCCTAACAACCCTTCTCTAACACATTTTTGCAAAAGAATCTCCCCATTTTATTGATTTTTAAAAGGAGGCCGATTTGGTCCAAAGAGGGGCGACCTAGGGCTTTGTGTTTTAAATAAATAATGCTGTGATAATCAATTTGAAATCATACAATTGAAAGAAAAAAAGATGAACACCTACCTGGTTAGAACGGTGAGCAAAATGATTGATCGTAGCTCCGGCAACGAAGAAAACAAGATTTGCTTCAAATTGGGATTCTCCAACACTCCAAAAATCCTTGCAAATGAAATGGTAAATGAGTTTTTCGAATCAATTCATATTTATAAAATTTCATTTTTTCATAAGGTATGGTCGTTTTGGGTTTCTCTAATGGTGTAAATGGCTTCACTAATCTCTGGTTTAGAGTTTCTGGCATCGCAGGTTTCCTGGCAGTTCTAATGAATCATTCACCTTGTCGCAGTTATGAGCATAGTCTTAGTTCATTCTCAAGCTCAACAATATGAGAACGTAACCGGGTAAACTTTTATCTCTTTTTCGGACTCGTACGGATACGAACATATGAAAAAGGAACCCCCCTGGAGTCTCCTTTAAACCCTTTTCAGACTCTCTAAATATGAAAATATTGTCGAGTGATCTTGCTTTCTTTCACACTCATTAAAAGGTCAGAAAGAGCATCTTTCGAGCGATAGTTTAACCCTTTTTCGGTCTCGTTGGACTACTATACGAAAAAGCAACTGAGAGATTTCTCTTTTAAGTGTTTATCCAAACTCTATAATCCTGAAAAACCTTCGAGTTTTCTATCTTTGGACTCGTTAAAGCACACATCGACAGGCCCATACGGGACCGATCCCTTACTTCTTCCTGTTTGTTAAACAAAGGAAGAGGAACTTACCGAAGGTGAGTTATATCGAGCATGTGTTATCCTCCTCGAGCTCATTAAATCAAAAAGAGGTACTCATCTATCTGGATGGGGGAAAAATTGAAAGGAGAAAGGCAAGCAGTCTCTTGAGAACATCATCCAACACTTCTTAGAGTCGCCCTTGAACACAACACTTTGTCACTTTTCATATATCATAACCCACTGAACCTCTGCACTGAGCCAATCCTCCAAGTTCCTTTCACTCCTTTGGGTCACCTGACGCAAGTCACAGTATCCATTGCATAGTTTTGGTCCATGTCATGTTTTGTTGTAGTGCCCCAGTGTTCAAGGGAAGTATCCGCCTCAAGAGTCAGCCATCCCAAATATCTTGTCTCAAAACCTGTGTCAGTCCATGTCCACTTGATCTACCAATTACATCTGCATGTTCGTTTCATGTCGTTGATGGGGAATACATCAAGGCCCTCCCTCGATGAGTCTATTCCTATCGACTCCAACACATTATCCAGGAATTAGACTTAGAAACCAGATAGTACTTTGGGACCTGCATGCCTCAATGGCAGGCCTCCTCACATTCGACAGTGGGTTTACATCATTGACTCCTGATAGAATTATTCCACGGATGTTCGACCTCAGCTCATATACTCACATTCGCTGGAATTTACTGGGGTACCTTGGGAATCTTTGACACTAATGATGATCTCCCTCGCACTTGTTAACGATTTACATTATTGACCGGTAATCAAGTGGTTTCTGCCATGTTCGACGTCAAGACATCTATTCACATGGTCAGATTCGTACCATATTGGGATTGGTATGAAGACCCTGGGTTGAGCCATCACTTTGATATATGCTTTGCCCAGGTTGCAATGGAGTTTCTATTGAACAACGACACATACACTATTACATAGATCCACTTTGTATTGGTCGTGGCTATGTCTTGTCATCTCGTAGATCCACTGTGTATTCTTCGTGGCTACGATCAGTTCATGTCATTGGAGTATAGATCCACATTGTATCTTTGGTGGATATACCTTTTATCAATACAATTATGGATCTGCGGTGTATTTTATGGCGGCCATATCCTACTAAGTCTTTATCACCCAAGCATAGGTATGCCTACCTTGGGTTTTGAAATATGTCATGATATTTATCGGATGTTTGTGTGCAGCTTCCGTCAGGTTCTCCGAGTCTATACCCTTGCTTGAGCATCTACAAAGTATTTCAGTTATCAGTTGGCATCTTCTAAATTCATACTTTGGGGGGCATTCTGTTACACATCAAAATTGCTCAGCTGGATAAGTGTCGCATGTCCCTCTCAGTTGTCGTAAGTGTCGCATCTTCCCTACAACTTTCGCAAATGTCGCAAGTTGGTCACTAGTGTCACAAATGATGTTCAGGCATGTTGTCATGACTATGACACTAAGGAGGTACTTATAACATCTCATATGACTGATTTGAAGGAGGAGAACTGGTTTACTAAAGTCAAACAAATCTTGACACCTGAAAAGAGCCCAAAAACAAAGGTTTGGAGGGGGAGCGCTCCCCTACTTCAGATCCAGAAGCGTTGGCACTCCCCTATCATGCTTCAGGGAGAATTATAACACTCCCCAACCCCCTTTGAAGGAGTGCTCCTCATCTTGAGAGCGTTGGTGCTTCCACAAGGCTTGCCAGGGAGTGCTACAGTGCTCTGATGCCCCTTCTAAGGGAGCGTTGCCTAATCTAAGGTAGTAGTTGGCCCGTTGAGGAGAATAAGGGGAGGATCTTTTGAGATTAGGAGGCAGTTGTGCTCGAATTCTTGGTTTCATCAAGAGATCCCTGATCTGAGGAGGAGGTTCTCAACTTGTTCTAAACATAACTCAAGAGGTTAAGCTCCTCTTAACCTATATAAACAAGCTCTATGATGGTGGAAAGGGGAAGAACTGAAGCTATGAAACTTATGATCTTGGAGGAAACTTACAGTCACAGTGATCAGTGAAGCTGTTGTTGTCCAGATTGCGGAACTTTCAGGCAAGGGTTAGACGAAGAGGACTTGACGAAGCTGTCGCATTCACATCTACGATTGTAAGTACTGCTGTCGTTATTCTCATCAATATGACACGCTTGGCCTGTTTCTTTCTAGTTTGTGTCTAATATCACATGAACTTATCACTAGTTGATAGATCTATTTTCAAGCTAACATCAACAGAGTAGGAAGCAGTTGTATCATGTTTGTCCGCAGAACTCAGCGAGGAGCAAAAGGATTGGAGCGCAACTTGGAGCGTGTAGGGACAAACGTCGGTAAAAAGGTACTTCTGTCATCCTTCCTTCTCATGTGTTAGTTTAGATATATTTGAAAGGAGTTCAGTGTCCATGATAAGAACTTTTCTATCTAGGGTTAAGGTCAAGCTCTAGAGGTGATCTACCTGTCCGCAGGGAGATTTTCCTACAACAGGGACATTCCTCATACGCTGATAGATGAAGGTTTTTACGTTAGTAATTCATCTTCTATTGGTTGGAAATCTTTTGTTTATCCTAAGCTCCTGTCAGTTACCCATACTTTGTTCAATTTTAATAGAAGAACCAACCACCCTTTAGGGATCCTTCCTCAGTTTCTTGTAACTTTGGGAGGGAAAAATTTCTTTATTGATGTTATGTTAGTCCAAGAACCCTTGGATTGTGATTTACACCTTGGGCGAGATTATTTCTATGCCATGAAATCTATTGTATACACTCTTTTTCATGTGATATATTTCCTGCACAATGAAAAAATGGTGACTATTGATCAACTTTCATTTGTTGGCCCTGACTTGACCATCAACCCAATGACCTCCCTAAGCGGTTCTTATCAGCAGTCAGTATCACCCCTGCCATAGGTCAATTATGTGGTGTTGTCTCCCATGACTTCAACTTCTGATGGCTTGGATCTAGTAGTTGACATGGTGATATCTTCGGTAGGGCTATTGGATCCTGATCTCCTTACCCCTGTCGCAGCCCTCGACATGTGTTCCTTCTAGATCATTCTTCTTCCATCCAGTGAAGATATCTTGGAATCCATGATAGAGTTTTGTCCCTTTACATGGTGTCCTTGTAGAGCATTATCCTCTTGGAATCCATGATCAAGAAGAGTCCATGAGCATATTTTCTCTTCTCTGTGGCAAGCTAGTTAAAAATGAAATAGAAGCCATGAGCATAGTTTCTCTTCTCTATAGCAATCTCGTTAAAAAATGAAGCAAAGGTCATGAGCATAGTTTTTCCTCTCTGTAGCAAGCTCGTTAAAAAATGAAACATAAATCTATGGATTCAAAAATGAGCCCAGATCCCTGAGCATAGTTCTTTTCATGTGTCAATCTCGTTAAAAAATGAAACAGTCACCTATCCGATCAGGTCAAGTCTTTCGCTAGATCTCGAAGATGTCGAGTCGAGTATTTCATTAGGTCTCATATTTGAACCTTCATTTCATCCACCTGTATCCTTTTTCTCCATCTAGTACAAAAATTGGTGACAACCTCACAGTCGGTGAATGAATTGAAGCTTGGGGGGCATGTCTCTAGCCTTTGATGATCATTCTAGAGTTAAGCCACTAGCTTTCCAAGCTGGGGGCATACCAAGCTTAGACTTTGTTCTTTCTCTTGCTCGTAAAAACATGAGAATGTAATTGGGTAAAAATTTATCTATTTTTCGGACACGTATGGATAAATGAAAAAGAAACCCTTTGGAGTCTTCTTTAAAATCTTTTCAAACTCTCTAAACATGAAAATATTGTCGAGTGATCTTGCTTCCTTTCCCACTCATTAAAAGGTTTGAAAGGGCGTCTTTTGAGTGATAATTTAACTCTGTTTCGGCCTCGCAAGAATAATATTATGAAAAAGAACCACCTTGGAGTCATATTTAAGTCATTTTCAGACTCTCTAAATATGAAAAACAACTGAGTTTACCTTCTCTGGATTTGTTAAACAATCATACATTGAAGGTCCCATACATAACGAACCCTTACTTCTTCTAGTTTTTTAAACAAAGGAAGAGGGAATTACCGAAGGTGAGTTATATCTATAATGTGTTACCCTCCTTGATCTCATTAAACAAAAAAGAGGTACTCATCTATCTAGATGGAGGAAAAATTGAAAGAAGAAAGCCAAGCCATTTTTGAGAACTTTACTAGTAACTATACAGTCGCCCTTGAACACAAAATTTTATCTTTGCATGCATTTCAATCTACTGAACCTCTGCACTGAACCAATCCTTTGAGTTTCCTTACTCCTTTGGGTCACCCGACATAAAGTCACAGTATCCATTGCATTATCAAGTTTTGGTCCATGTCAAGTTTCTGTTGTTATGCCTCATTGTTTAGGGGAAGTATCTGCTTCGAGAGTTAGCCATCACAAATATCCCGTTCCAACACCCATGTAATTCCATGTTCATTTGATCCACCAATTACATCTCTGTGTCTGTTTCACTTCATTGATGGGGGATACATCAAGGCCCTCCTTTGACAAGTCTATTCCTATCGACTTCAACACATTATCTAGGAGATAGACTTAGAAACTGGTTAGTACTTTGGGACCTGCATGCCTCAATGGCACACCTCCTCATGTCAAACAATAGGTTTACATCATTGACCTATTATTGGATGATTCCATGGATGTTTGACTTCAGCTCATCCAGTCACATTCGTTGGAATGTACTAGAGTACCTTGGGAATCATTGACATCAATGGTGATCTCCCTCACACTTGTTAACAGTTTACCTCATTGACTAGTAATCAAGTGGTTTATGCCATGTTTGACATCAAGACATATATTCACATGGTTAGATTCATACTACATTAGGATCAGTAATAAGACCCTAGGTTGATTCATCACTCTTGTATGTACTTTTCCCAGGTTGCGACAGAGTTTCTTTTAACGTTGACACATATACTGTAACATATATCTACTTTGTATTGGTCCTGGCTATGTATTGTCGTCTCGTAGATACATTGTGTATTCTTCATGGCTATGATCAGTTCAGGTCATAGGAGTATAGATCCACATTGTATCTTCAGTGGCTATACATTTTTGTCAATATAATTATGGATCCACAGTGTATTTTATGGCGGCCATACCTTGAAAGTCTTTATCACTCAAGCATAGGTATGTCTACCTTGGGTTTGAAGCATGTCATAATATTTGTTTGATGGTTGTGTGCATATTTTTCTAGCCTCTCTAAGTCTATACCCTTACTCGAAAAAGTCTACAAAGTACTTCAGTCATCATTGTCTTCTGACTTCACACTTTGGGGGGGAATTTGTTACACATCAAAATTACTCACTTCAATAGTGTCACAAGTTTTGTCATTACAAGTGTTGTAAGTGTCGCATCTTGTCCGAAAGTGTCGCATATTGACCACAAGTGTCGAAAACATCACACTGCCATCATGCCTATGTTGTGCCTCTAATGACATAATAAGGATAGTTAAGACACCTCAAAGACTGGTTTAAGAAGGATAAATCATCTGATGAGGAGTACAAAGCCTTTGCCATGAAGAAAACCACTCAAAAATGATTTTTGGAAGGAAGCACTCCCCTTCTCACTGTCAAGAAGCGTCGACGCTCCCTAGCCTTATTTAGGGGAGCGTTGAAACGCTCGGTGCACCCTTTTTGGGGAGCGCTACCCTTCCTGAGAGAAATTTGGTTTGTTGAGATAAATGAGGTAAGAATCCCCTCAATCTATGAAGGTGGTTGGATTTGAATTGGAGGTCAAGGAAGGATATTAGGGAACATCCAAAACCGAAGGATAATAATCCTCAACTTATCCCAAGGATCTCTCAAGTGGTTGGGCCTCTCCAAGCTTATATAAGGAGGCCTTCTCATGGTGAAAGGTACTGATAGAGAGATAGAGATACCAAACTTATGATCTCATAAGTGGTATTGAATATATGGATATTGGAGATATCAAACTTATGATCTCATGAGTGGTATTAACATAGAGATAAATAGGAAAGAACCTAACTTATGTTCTCATAAGGAAGGACATAACATATATGGAGATTGAGAATTACACCAAACTTATGATCCCATAAGTGAGATGTCATTAAAGCATAATCAGTGTATATTACTTGAGAAAATGGGTTGGAAAAGGAGAGTTGGAAGAAGCTCCTGCACCTTCATCAAAGGATTTTAAGTATTCTTCATTTGTTGTCATTAATATACATATACGCTTGGCTAGTTTCTTTCAAGTTCATGTTTGTTCCACATGAACTTGTCTCTAGTAGATAAATCTGTATTTTAGCCAATCTCAGTAGAATAGGAAGCTTTTTGTATCTTTGTTTGTTCTACACGACCTATCGAGGAGCTTAGGATTGAAGCTCAACTTGGAATTTGCAAGGAATAACTCCATTAAAAAAGGTACACTTTTCTTCTTCCTCTTCATATATTAGCTTAATTAGATTTAAAAGGATGTCAGTGATGAATGATAGGACCCTTTCTGTCTTGGTCTTAGGGGTCTAGAGACTAAGAGGGAATCCTCTTATCTACAGGAGGATTCACCTGTAACAGGTAATATGTGGGAGAGAAGGGTGGGGGGAATTATCTTCGGTGGAAGAAGCTGGGTAGAAGAGAGATTGGTACTTGTATTGTTTCAAATGTTGGGAAAACCTATGAGAGCTTGAGCGTTGACTAGTTTTGGAATCTAGGCAACACTTTAGAACTATCCTTGTGAATTCATAGCCCTGGCTCGGGGGTGACACTTTTGCTGAGATTTGGAATAATAGTTTCTGTGCTTGGGTGGAATGTCCTTGTTCTGCAGCCAGTTGGTGTGTTCATTTATAAAGATAAGTGCTCTATGTTATGGTATTATTTACCTGTATATGAATCTATTCCGCTGCGTATGTATTTATCATTTAATTTAATCTTTAGAATATGAATGCTTGATGTTTATTGATCTACATGTATTTATATATTTTCTTTTATGCAGCCTTATTAATCTAAAATGGTATCGGTAAGAGAAAGAAGTCCAAGGGAGGGCTTGAAGGTAGCATACCGCAGCCTTTAGGTGATGGGGTATGTTACAGTGCCAACCCTTTTTCATGTTGGATGAGAACACTTAGTGCCAACCATTTTTCATGATGGATGAGTTTAACATGTCTCATTGCCAACCCTTTTTTCATGTTTGATGAGTTCCACCTATCTCAGTGCTATCCCTTTTTCATGTTTGATGAGAACACTCAGTGTCAACCCTTTTTCATGCTAGATGAGTTTCATCTATCTTAGTGCCATCCCTTTTTCATGCTGGATGAGTTCCACATGTCTCAATGCTATCCCTTTTACATGTTGGATGATAACACTCCCTCTAAAGAGGGACCACTCTAAGCTTGTCCCTAAAGTACTCAAACTTCATCCTCGACAATGGCTTGGTAAACATGTTTGAAAATTGATCCTCTGTAGTCACAAAACTGGAGCCTCACTGGTCCCTTCTAGATCATATCCCTAATATAATGATATATGATATCTATATGCTTCAACCTGTCATAAACCATAGGGTTCTATAATGAATTCATGCAACTTTGGTTGTCACACCAAATGTAGGTCACCTCCAGCCCGAGACCAAATAACCTAGACAATATTTTTGGAAGCCACACTACTATGACACATGCTTCCAAATACTCAACTTCATCCATACTGAGAACCACACATGACTACTTCCTACATCCAATAGAGACTCTTACGCCTTACTGTAGTACCCATCTTCCTCTGGAACTGACCATCCAACTCCCTCTCAAGCATTGAATATAAACTCAATCTTCAATATGTTGACTTCATCACTTGTCCTCTAGAACAAGTCTTGTCATCCTCTTCTTGTATGTCTTACCTAGAAGTCAAATTCAATCCAATAGTTTGGAATTTTTGAAGCCACATTGTTTCATGATTTACTGCACATACTGCCACATACTAATCTTCAACCATGATGAGTTCCACACATGACTACTTCTTCCCTCCGACAGAGCCTCCTACTCCTTACTATAGTACCTAGATCCCTATGGAACTGACTATCTAGCTATCTCTCAAGAATTGAATATCAATTGGATCTTCAACCTACTGAATTCATCACTTTTCCTTCAGAACAAGTCTCAACATCCTCTTCCTGTAGGTCTTACCTAAAATTCAAATTCAGTCCAATATTCATAAATTTCTAAACGAACACTACTTTGGGACTTGTTGCACATGATACCACATACTCTTTCTCAGTCATATTTAGTGCTACACACAACTAATTCTTGTTGGTCCATGAAACCATACTGAAGGTTAGACTGAATCAATTTTCAGAAGTAATCTTTTGATTAAGAATATTTTCATCCCAATCTGAATCTGAATATCCATATAACCAGAAGTTATCGTATGTCACATATCTGAGACTATAATCCAATGTACCCTTAAGGTACCTCATCACATGTTTTTTTGCGACCAAATGAACCTACCTAGTTTGCTCCATATATTGACTTAGGTTGTTCACAAAAAAACATATATTCGTTATTTTTTTCATAAATTTCATCAAGGAACCCACCATCTCCTTGTATAATGTAACATCCACAGTATTTGAAGTTGTATCCTGCAACAACTTCAGATTTGATACCATAGGTGTAGCCATTGCCTTACAATCCAACATCCCAAACGCCTTCAGGATTTCTACTATATACTTCCCTTGATTCTGAAATATCTCATCCTTCATCTGCAATACCCCAGGACCCAAAAAGTAACTCATCATCCCTATATATTCATAAAGTAATGCATTATCCTAAGATCTTCATAAAGTAATCATAAGCTTGTCAGAAAATTGTCGATCTTTCCATACCATGCTTTGGGTGCATGCTTTAATCCATATAAATCCTTCTTCAATATGCACACTGAGTGTCCTGCAGTTGTCATGTATGGAACAAAGTGTTCTATGACTACAAGGAACAAGCCACATAATTTGAGTCTTATGTCCTTATAAGACTATTTCAGGACCATTCTCCATTGGTCAAATTACCATGACTAATCCCGGGAGAATGTCAGCCCGATGTTGAAACATTAACACTTAAGAATAACATCCAAAATTACATGAAATATCAACACTCCCTCTTAATGAGGAAAGTATTATATCTGGCACAAAATCTAACACTGTCATCATCCACAGGAGATCATCATCATTGAGTGTAGGACACATGAATATATACATCACAGAAAATCCATAGTGACTTCACAACATGCATCCAAGACTGGTAGGTAGCTCTCCAACAACTACAATAGGTCATCATGACATCCACTACCATGCGATAAGATCTAAAGCCATCACTCCCTCTAAGGTTAAATAGCCTTCGGAGTCATATGCTACCTATGCATGTGTTGACCTCCTCTTCTTCTTCATTACATGGATGTGCACAACTCTGTATCCAGATATTATTGCTTCATGTTTCTTCCTACGACTATCATTCTGGATCCTTCTCATAGCTATTACCTATGGCGTGCTCGTAACAAGAAACAAGAACAAAAAAAAATCATCTCCTAGAGGAGATCAATTTATCTTGTGCACAACTATATGTAGTGACCCTTGAAATGATATGTCACACATCCATCATATAATCGATTTCATATGGCTAACCATGTTTATTTTCTAGTGTTAAATTAGACAAGAACAATTTTCCGCAAGTGGTAATTAATTCCAATGATATTACTTTAGTAAACTCTAGAGCATCACTAAGTAATTACACTCAGAAAAAATCAACTACTTAGAAACTTTGGTCTCTTCCTTAGATCACTTTCCATGTGTGAGAGAGAAAAATATATGTGTCTATTGTTGTTTCTTTTCATAGTAATATTAAATTGATCCAAAAATAAATGTCTCTTTGAAACTTAAACTTAAATTTAAACTTAATTTTCTTTCCTATAAATAGTTGGAGACTACCTCCTGTAACTACCAAAAGAATAATTTGGTTATAATCCATCCACATATTATTTAACTTTATTAAATTGTTCCTCCATAATTCATGTTATTATTTGCATGAATATAGGTAGAAGTAAATATGTAGTACATTCCTCATATTTAGGTAATTAGACATTTTTACTAGAAATTATTGTCCACCATAATTTATGGAATTCTTTCTATAATTTAGGTAGGATTAAAAAGTAAATATGTTGTACATAGAGATTTCAAAAAACCCATAATATTAACACTCATGAAATTTTACTCTACTCTCATTTTCCTTGGCCCTCTTGTGAGTGAGTCAAGCCTAGTCCCTCTTTGATACCATGTTGAATTTTCATGAGAGATGAAATTGTATATGAATGAATATGTTATTACAATGATTAGTGTTCTATATATAAAGAACGTATGGTGACCATTGTAACATCCCCAACCACACACAGGCCGGGAAATGGAACTCCAGAACATTCTTTCATTCTCTGATACCAATTTGTAACGTCCCCGACCATCCATGGTCGAGCCACGCTATGCCAGATAACACTTCTATTCTCTGACTACGGAACATACTGTAACAAACCCAACATCATGATGAGCTATGCCAGATACAATTTTCTATCTGCGTGCGATTAAAATGTATCCGCGCACAAAACTCTTGCGGAACCATTATGTATAGAATGTAAACATACAAACACTTTACGTAAATGCATTAATTCATACTGAAATAAAAATAAAAATAGACATGCAGCATATACGGTAAATACACATAAACATAGAGATAGTGATAACATGCATAGGAGAAACCCACAAAAATACACACGTAAATAACAATGCAAAATGTAAATTTATCACACAATGACACTTATCTTGGTAATAATGTCACCGACTGCATGCAGACCATCCATGAACCTCCTAGCCTTAGAACACACTATTCATCACTCTCAATAGTGAGTCACCCACGATTTGGGACTAAACTGCACCCGGGCAAAGGGATTCCTAACCAGGCTAACGACTCATGGCCAACAGGAAAGACTCTGTCTCAGGTGCTCACTCAAATAACAGCCTACAGTCCCTCATTCCCCACATGTCTATCGCAACCAAGGAAGTGTGCCCCTTCTCTGCTCAACAGTCCCTCAACTGCCCCACTTCCCTTCCAGGGCTTTAGCAATAGGCTAGACAGGAAGTCTCAGAGGCCTACAACTGTAGTTCAAAAACTTCAGGAAATCAATCCCCAACAATTTTCTCACCCAAAGAATTTCTCACGAGCCTAAAAACTCGCCTCTTCAATATCCCATGGGCCTGACAACTTGCTTCTTCAGTCCAGCTCCCAAGCTAACCATCTAGGCCAACACAAAGATGGATATCAACATAGGTTCAGATATAGTGATGATGGTATGAAAATCATCTCAATGGGTGTGTGCATACTCATAAATGATTGACTGGATGCATGCAGAATGGCCAAGATTTGCAAATGAATTAAGTCCCCACAATATGTATGCATGTCCCCAACTTGACACTTGTCATGTTGGGAGCTACTTTGGCCCACTTGGCCCCAACTTTCAAACTTAGGATAACATAATTATCCATACTTTATGATTCAAGAAATATTAATATAATATTCCTTTTTGGCTCAAGCTCTCTAGGTTAGCCCCTTTCCTTAACTTAGCCCTCCCTTTCCCTATCTAGTGGAGTTTAGTCCCCCATCTCTTTTATTGTGGTCGATCTGTGCCCAATGATGTATTTTATATTAAATATGAGACATGTACAAAAATAGGCGCACTGGCCTTTAACATCTAGGCTCTCCAGCATAATCAAAACATAATCATCCTATATTATAATAACTGTATCACCAGCCTATAAAACATAACATATACATAAAGGCTCCCTGGTCTCAACATCGCGTGCACTTAAGATGTTGCATGCAGTATCCTGGAATGTGCACACATCCTCATTTTACTGTGTAGTACCTGCGCGCACTATGGCATGAAATGTGCATACGAAAGTGATATCAAAGCAACTCACCAGGTTAAGTACATTTGTATTTACATTTACAATTGGGTTCGGCCTTAGGGATATTACAATTCCCTCCCCTTATTTATGCACTGTCCTTAATGCATCATGTACCCATGTACAACTCAATTTAAAAAATCCTCAAAAAGATGCGGGTATTATGCTTGCATTGCATCCTCATGCTCCCAAGTAGCGTCCCTAGGACCGTACCAGGTCCATTGTACCTTTACAAGCCCTATGGCTCTATTCCGAAGCTATTTTATTTTCCGGTCCAGAATGCGCACCAGATGCACTTGAAAAGCACCTTCTTGCTCCACCTAAATCTCATTCCAATCAATAACATGATTAGCATCAGGTATATATTTCTTTAGTAATGATACATGGAATACATTATGAACATTCATAGATGTAGGCAATGAAATCGTATAAGCTACTCGACCAATCCTCTCTAGGCTTTCAAATGACCCACAATAGTGAGTTGCCAACTTTGAACAACTTCCCAACTTCAGGGAACTTCTGTTGGCTTTCACTTTCAAGAATACATGGTCACCCACTTTAGATTCCCTGTGAATTCTTCCCTTATCAGCATATATTTTCTTCCTGTCTTGGGAAGCCTTTCAATTTTTTTTTATTTTCATCATTTTCTCTTCTATTTCCCTAAGAAATTCTGGCCCAACCATTACTCTATCTGTTGGATTATCCCAACTTACCGGTGTGTTGCACTTTCAGCCATAAAGTGCCTCAAATGGGACCATCTTTAGAGATTCTTAGCACCCATTGTTATAAGAAAAATCTACCAAGTGTAGGTATTCTTCCCATTTTGATGGTTTATCCATCACATACATCCTCAAAATATCCTCAACCACTTGATTCACCCTCTCTATTTGTGCATATGTTTCGAGATGATAAGTTGTACTGAAATTCAAATTTGTTCCAAATCCATTAAATAATCCCTTCCAAAATTTTGAGGTAAATTTTGGATCTCTTTCATACACAATTGTCTTGGGTATGCCATGTAATCTAGCAATTTCCCTCATATAAACATCAACAATGTTCGTTGCCTTGTGAGTGAGCTTAATTGGAATAAAATGGGTAGCTTTAGTAAGCTTATCCACCACTACCATGATAGAATTATGTTGCTTGTTTGTTTTGGAAAATTTGGTAATGAAATCCATGCTTACAACTTCCCATTTCCACTCAAGAATGGGTAATTGTTGTAGCAAACTAGCTGGGTTTCTATGCTCAGCCTTTACTTTTTGACATTCCAAACATCTAGCAATAAAATCTTCAACCTCTTTCTTCATGCCTAGCCAATAATATTGTCTCTTGACAACTGCAATAGTTTTTTGATATACTGGGTGCCCAGCATAAGGCACATTATTCATTTCTCTCAATATCATATCTTTCAACTTCGGGGAATTTGGTACATAAATTTTGCCTCTGTACATGAGAATTTCATCCTTATCTAGCTTGTATTCTTCAATTTTCTGCTGCAAATTACCTTGTTGTAGCTTTGCCACTAAATCCTTGTATTGCAAATCTGATTTGGAAATATCTATAATTATGTGTTTCAAATCTGATTGATACATGCTAATGGATGTATCATGCATTTCATGCACTCTTCTACTAAGTGCATCAACCACTTTGTTCTCTTTCCCCTTGACATGCTTTATATCAAAGTCATATTCGCTTAGAAATTCTAACCATCTGCTTTGCCTAGCATTTAAAGTTGGTTGATCAAACAAATATTTTAGATCATTGTGGTCTGTCCTCATCTCAAGCCTTTTCCCCATGAGGTAGTGTATCCATTTCCTCAAGACATGTACTATGGCTTCCAACTCTAAATCATGAATGTCATAGTTTCTTCCACATTCCTTCAACTTCCTTGATTCATAACATATAACAAACCCATTTTGACTAAGGATTCCACCAAGTCCTTCTTGACATGCATTTGTGCATACAATGAAGTCTCCATTTGGTTCTGCAATCCTTAGTATTGGAGCACTTGGTAGTAACTATTTCAAGTGTTGGAAACTCTTTTCACAATCCAATGTCCATTGAAACTTCACACCCTTTCTTTGCAAGGAAGTGATTGGGTGTGAAATCTTTGAAAATCCTTCGATAAATCTCCTGTAGTATCTTGTAAGGCCCGTGAATGATCTCACCTCTATCACATTCTTTGGCACTAGCCATTCTCTAATGGCTTATATCTTCTCAGGATCTACTGCTCTCCCATCCTTTGAAATGATATGACCCAAATAGTGAATTTTTTTCTGATAAAGTGAGCACTTGCTCAATTTGGCATACAATTGATGCTCCCTTAATAATTTAAAAACCATCCTCAAATGATGTTCATGCTCTTCCTCTGACTTGGAATATATGAGAATGTCATCCAAAAAGACAATGACAAACTTCTCTAAATATTCTCGGAAAACACCATTCATTAAGCACATGAAAACAACTGGTGCATTTGACAACCCAAATGGAACCACTGTGAACTCATAATGACCATACCTTGTCCCGAAAGAAGTCTTGCTGATATCATCCTCTTTAATCCTCACCTGATGGTATCCTAACTTGAGATCTATCTTTGAAAATATCTTTCCATCCTTCAATTGATCAAAAAGATCAGCAATCCTTGGCAGAGGATATTTGTTCTTAAAAATCACTTTATTCAACTATCTGAAATCAATGCACAATCTTAATATTCCATCTTGCTTCTTCACAAACAAGACTGGGGCACCCCAAGGTGACACACTTGGGCCTATATACCCCTTCCTCAAAATCTCTTCAAGTTGCATTTGCAACTCCTTCAACTCTGGTGTACTCATTATGTAAGGAGTCTTTGACATTGGAGTTGCTCTAAGCATTATATTTATAGAGAAATAAATGTCCCTCCTTCGGGGTAGTCCTGGTACCTCCTTGAACACATCTTCTAAATCTTCCAGCACTGCATAATCTTCCTAATTTGGCACCTTATCTTTAGGTGTCTCCTCCATATGAGCTGCAAATATTTGACACCCTTTTCTGTAACATTTCTTCAGCAGCAATGTTGAAATCTCTCTGATGGATACTACCCTGGGAATTCCCTACACTTTTCTTAGCTTCCCTTCCTCATCCAAGCAAGTAAATTCTTCATTATGTCAGTCTAGGAGAGCATGATGTTGGTCCAACCAATCCATCCCATTTAGACAGTCATAGGAACCTAAGGGAAATATGTTCAAATTTCCCTTGGTGTTTAGTCCATTAATGTCCATAAGACATGACTTAACCATCTCATTAACTTTTCTTTTGGCTCTTGTAGCCAGCTACACCAACCAATATTTCCCATGCTTTCTTCTTGGCAAATGCAAAATTTCCACCATCTTAGGATCTATATAACTATGACTAGCTCTCGAATCAATTAAAATAACAATGTTTTGGTTGTTGATCATACCTTCCACTTCAATCATATGTGATTGATACTCTGATTTCTTGTTGTCCAAGGCTGCATAGACCCTAGGTACCTTTCTTCCCATGTACTCCACTGTTTTATCTTGTTGTACATTGTGAACAATCCTCCCTTTTTCATCTCTGTGAGGAAAATCTCTAAACATGTGATTCCCTTTATAACCCCAACATTGAATAGGTGGTTTCCTTGTTCTTTGACTCCCTGTGTCAATCATTCTGGGTTCCTTAGGAGTTTTTTGTCCCTGAGGATTGTTTTTGAAGAATGGTGGCTTATATCCCTTCTTCCTCTGATCCATCTTGAATTTCTTTTTGTCTTCCCAAGCTTTTTGGAATGTTGGCCTTGATTTTTTTTTATCATATAGGCATTTAGCTCACCTTATGGTCTCCTCCAATGTCTTGGGATAATCATACTTTATTTTTTCACTTATAATTGATGGAAATACACTCAAATACCTTTGAATATTCACTGTATCATCCTTGATGAAAGAGACATACTTCAGCAGTTCTAAAAACCTTCTCTCATATTCATCAATGGTCATACTCCCAAGCTTGAGTTCAAAGAAATCTTACATTTTCTTGTCATAGTATCTCTTAGTCAAGTATTTCTTCTCAAAATACCTCTTGAATTCCCTCCATGTAACACTTGTATATTTAGTGTGTTGCACTTGCACAAGTTGATCCCACCACATGGATGCCTTTCCTTTGAGTTGATAGATGATAATTCTACCCTCTGCATGAGAAGAATATTTATGCAATTGGAAATACTTTCTCATGCCCAACAACCATGTTTCTGCATCTTCATCCTTCTTGTGCTCATCATCAAATGTAGGAGGTTTGATTTTGTTCATTTATCCTCATATCTCATCAAACCCACACCTTTTGTGCTTTCTGACAAGGTATGGACTTGAGCTTCTATCTAATCTCTTATTGGAATTCCTCGGGGAGTGGTGGTGATGCCTGCTAACATTTCTTGTTTTTATTTTCTCATGATGAGACCTATGATCTCTTGACTTGCTTTATCCACTCTCCTTATCCAATTTATTTTCTATTATGTTCAATCTCTCCAATAAGTCCATGTTGAATTCATCTTGCTGCTCCTTGGCTCTCATAATCCCTTCATTATTAGCTCTATGTCTTTGAACATCCTTCTGTAATTTTTTAATGGTCTTTTCCATATTCATGTTTTCATCCCTTTCTTCTCCATGTCCATTGGAGTTTGTTCCTTCAATGCTCAAATGGACATCCATCCCTCTAACTTTGTATTCTTGACTGTAATTCCTGTTGGCATATTTATTACGGGTAGATAGAAGGCAGAGTATTTGTTTGTCATTGATGGCAAGCTCAGCCCGATGATGACAAACAAGAGAAAGTGGAAAGACCAACAACACAACGATGATCGCATGGAAATATCAGAACCGTAAACTCTAGGATTCATGATGATCAACAAGAGAAAGTGGCAAGAGTAGTAGCGCAACGATGATCACATGGAAAGATAAGAACCATAAACTCTAGGAGTCAAGGAAACAACTCATGGCAGAAAATCCCGAAATGTGATAGATCATAGCATATGAAAGACTCCATTTCAGAGTTTCGTAGACTGGGAAATTGGAGTTTTGGATACCGAGAGTTGGAGGAGTCAATAGTCAATACTCTTCATCACAGGAGTCTCGAAGTCACGAAATGTGAAACGTCAAAATCCCGAAACAGGCACATCAGCAAAGAGTTTCACCGTCCGGGAAATAACTCCATTTCGGAGTTCTAGATACCGAGAGTTGGAGGAGTCAAGAGTCAAGGCTCTTCATCATAGGAGTCTCGAAGTCGCGAAATGCGAAATGCCAAAATCCCAAAACAGGCACATCAAAGAAGAGTTTCGCAGACTGGGAAATAACTCCATTTCGGAGTTCCAGATACTGGGAGTTAGAGTGTCAAAACACTTCACCACAGGAATGTCGAAATGATGAAATTCCAAAATGAGAAATTATGCCATGGATTTTCAGGGATCGCGACATGGAGTTTCAGAGTTTCGGGGATTGTGACATGGAGTGTCAAGATATCTCATCACGACAATTGCCGAAATCGTGAAATGCCAAAATGCGAAATTGCGACATCGCGTTTTGGGGATCGAAATATGGAGTTTCATGAATTCGTGACATGTAAAATTGTGAAATGTCAAAAGGGACTATTGTGAGTCTCGAATACTCGTCAGGAAAAATGTTGAAATACTGTCATCCATTCGATTAGGAAAAGAAGGGATCAGATTTTGAAGTTTTGTGGATCGTTGATCTGGATCCATTTCGGGGATCATGACTTGGAGATTCGAGATTCTTTGCAATAGGAATTCGCGACATGTGAAATCACGAATTGATGAAATATGAAATGAGAAAGACATTTTGTTTCTTGTAATCCAACAGTGCAGGTGAATTCGAATCTGATCGAAGGGATACTATTTCACCTCACAGTTAATTGATCAGTTCCGATTCATTTAGAAAAACTGATTCATGATTCTTGATTGGTTGGTGATTCAGTTGTTGAGGCATGTGTGAATAAAAGAAGATATGAAACGACTGTGCAATGTTGGTCGTTCTGAATGAAAAATGAGTTGAACTATAAGAAAGGGAAAATTACAGTATGCGCAGTGTGAGACTGACAGTATGCGTAGTGTGAGATAAAAATCAGAGATGAGTAATAGACGAGGAATAGATAGAAGCAAGAGAAGAAATGTAGAACAACTTGAAGCAGAGCAGAATTGCAGAATAGACAGAGGAAGAGAGGAATTGAATAACAGTCAGAAGCAGACCAAATTTATAGAACATAGAAGAAGTGGTAAGAATCAATTTATCTGTGTTGTTGGTTATTCAATCATTTATTTATAATCAGGGTGGTAGGGTGGTTCTAGGGAGGACTGTTTTCCTCAGAGTTTCAAGTGGGTCCTTGAACATAGGGAGTTTTAGCTTCCATCTGGTTGCATCCAGAAAAACCAGGGTGGCAGGCTGGTGCAAGGAAGAATAGTTGTTCTCTATTATACAGGTTGGTGTCTGTGTGACTGGAAGTTGGTGCTTCCATCTAGTTGGTGCTAGAACACTTAGGGAGTTATTTCTTCCTTCTAGTGGGTGCTAGAGAAACCAGAGATTTGGTGCTCTCAAACAAGTTGGAGATTGTAAAACATAGGTAGTAGCCTCACATTGAGTTGGCGCTCAATTATAGATGATGTAAAGAACTTAAAAGACTGCCTATCATTTTGAATAAGAAGAGGTTTTCTCCCTTTATGGGATTCCTCGTGAAAATCTGTCTCTATGTATATCTTTGTTAGGACCACATATTGTACCCTTTTTGTCCATACTTTTTGCTATTATTTTACCCTTCATCACCTACATTTTGACTTATACTATCATTTCACCTGATCATTCCAAGGTATACAACGTCCTTTCTCATTATTTTATGCTTAATCCATTTTGCATAATACTTTACATTACTTTTGAACCTAACCATTGATTAGAA
>SNQJ01S0002322.1:51361-70468 GCA_010110895.2 Picea sitchensis | reverse complement strand
ATGGTTTGGATGGATCGTTAGTGGCATGGGTAGCATTCGGTATCAACTCATATAGAGTACCGGTTTGTGAATAAACTAAGTCCAAGTATTGAGCTCTAGCGATGGCTTCTTCCTTAGTGACTACGCCACCCATGGCAACATCACGAGCGATCTGGGGTAATAGTGATTTCGTGAACCATTCCGCTAACAATTGGTCAGGAATGACCGCTTTGATTAGCCTTCGTCGTCGTCTCCATTCATGGATATGATCGGAGATATGTATAGAAGTTGTCTGACGAAGAGAGGTTAATAGTTCAGTACCCGTCTCGTATCGAATGGGTAGTTGAAAGTGTGTCAGGAAGGACATGGCAAAGGATTTGAAATCGTGAAAGGATGCACGTGGTAATTCAATATACCATTTCGTTGCGGAACCCGTAAGTGTTTGTTGGAAAAGACGCAACCAGATCGAATCGTCCATGAGGGAGTTGGATGAGCACCACAAATGGAAAGTCATCACGTGGTTATTTGGGTCTTCTCCGGGCTTTCCGTCAAATTTTGGGATATCAGAAGGAAGTTTGGCTGGAATGGCTGGCCAAACTGGAGAATGATAAATGGGATCATTTGTTAACCGAGACAAGTCTGGAAGGTCCAGAGTGGCTAGAAAAGGTAGTTGTTGGTTAACCTGTGGGTAATGTTGGTGTGGCAAAGGGACACCAGTGGGGCCCAATACTGGGTTATGTGGATAATTATAACTCATGGGACCTCTCATGTGGGGTTGGTTTTGACCAAGGTACATAGGATTCGAGGTGTTTTGAGAAGTATTTGTGAGCGGAGGATAACCGGATGGGTTTTGTGGATTATAGGGTGGGTTTGGCATTTGTCCATAAGGGGGTTGTTGTGGATTCTGCACATTTTGTCTTGTGGAGGCATGTGGGTTTCCTTGAAAAGGGACTTTCCATGGATTAGGTGCAGTGGACGCATTTTTTCCTATGGAGGTATGTGGGTTTCCTTGAAAAGGGACGCTCCATGGATTAGGTGCGGTGGACATATTTTGTCCTTGTGGTTGATGGTGTACTCCGGATTGAGGTTGCCCCCCAATATGAGGGTGCCCCCCGAATGGAATTTGTCCTCCGATAGGAGGATGCCCCCCAGCATTAGGGTTCCCTCCGAATGGAATTTGTCCTCCAGAGGGAGGATGCCCCCCAGTTTGAGGTAGAGTTCCCGGGATCTGAAATCTAGATGCCAATGACTGACCGATGTTTCCGATCGGGTTAGGACCACTAGGACCAGTCCCTTCGGGTTGTTGGATAGGTATGGAACTTCCCAGTATAGTTTGAGCAGTGGTTTGGGAAGTGGTGGTAGTAGAAGCATTCAATGCCCTAAATCCAAAAGGGAGTGTAGGTCTTGGTGTTATAGGTGTGCCAATCGGGGCTTGATTAACTACTGCATTACCGGTAGGAATAGTCAGAATGTGCGGGGTCATTGTCGAATGGGCTGTCTGGAGGGGAATAGTAGGCCTTGGGCCAACGGATGGTATGTTCGGACCAACGGTTGGTGTGGCTGTAAAAGTGGTAGTACCGGTGAAATGAGTTTGGGTTACAGTATAGGAAAAGGATGCATCATCACCTTCTCTTGTTCCATAGAGGTCTCACACCAAGCGTGGTGGACTTCGAACAACGTCCACAGTCCAAAAAGGGTCACTAACTAGAGGATTCTGAGCAGACCCGTCCGGAATGTCAGAAGGGTTGATGACAACAAATTCTCCAGCAGAATTCAGGTGGAGGATCTGTCGTTCGTATCCCTCCGGAATGCTATAAGCTTCCGGAGATTCTGAGACAATTCGGAAATTCTCCAGGGGGATGGGAACTTCTTCCTGGGAAGTTGTAGCATTATGAACCTCGCTCTATTGAGGAGATTCCTCGGTAGAATGAGGGGGTAAAGGGGTGTTTCCTTCCATATTCTCTGGAGGAAGTCCCTGTAGCCTCCGCGAGCGGCGTGGAGGGTCGATGTTGGCGGAGAAGAGTCGTCGAAAGAAATCTATGGCCAACTAATGAAAAGAAACAACACATGCTAAAAAAATCTAAGAATCACAACCAAGCAAACATGACCTTCTTTTGATGACCGTACTAGTTGGTGATGAAATCCAACGTCGCGTGATCAAGTCCAGAAGGGGCGGGGATAGGGTGGAACAGTTACAATGGAAACTTGCTTAACAGACTTACACCTTGGTGCAAGCTTCCACGTAGTAATTGTGGATTTACCCTCAAAGGAGCCCGAGTGAGTTTGACCAATGTCTTCTCCAGGTACAGTGAGACTTCCCATCATCGTCACCTTGTGTAAGAACCTAAAGATTATGTTCACTACGGTTACCAATTCGCATTCAGCCCCTGGGCGGGAACAGTCGACAGTTCGATCCGAACGTACGGGTAGGGTATCAAGCCCGAAACCAACTAAGAGTCTTCCATGCAGTAATTGTGGATTTACCCCAAAGTGATCCCCATAATACGATCTGACCACCACAATCAGTTAAACCACAGAGGGTTAGTCCCCGTAGCTTACCCGAATGCAACCTCGTGCGTAACCCCTGTGTGAGAGGAGGATCCCAGGCAGACTTATACGATAACTGGATTTGACTCTCCCTAACTCAGGATGCTACTGTTTGTTTTAGAAACTTTGGAGAGTTACGCTCACAGCCCTAATCCAAAGTACTAAGCCTAGTCTACTGTTGGTGGAGGATCCTAGAAAAGAAAAAGTTCTAGATAAATTTTAATTAGCTTTGATTTTAGTGGATGTTGTTTACGCAAAAGGGGTGCATGGAAGTGAAACGAATAGAATTATGACTCTGACCCATAGAATGCATCAGATATGATAAGAAGTCATTTTCTTTCGATGAATATCTATCTAAGGGAGAGAGAGAGTTCTTTCACTGATCCAGCACAAATAAGGAATGCCCTCAAACGATCCTTTTCTCAATCAAATCCTAATGTAATGCAAAAACTTTTTCAAATACCTTCTGATATGCACAATTAATCATGCAAATGTTCTTTTATTGTTTGCGTATGAGTGATGATCAATACAACACAATGCTTGTCTTGCTAATTATTCTCTTGGTATGAATGGAAACCAATCTAGCACAAGCAAAAATCACACAAACAATACACCTTTTCGTAGCAATCCAAACGAAAAAATGAATGAAAAGAAACAATCAAAGAGAAAAGCAAACTTCACACCCAAAAGCAAAAAGTTGAAGAACAAATGACCTTGACTGAAAACAAGATACAGAGGTCTGTAGGCCTTTGATGACCCTCACCAGGGTTTTTACTCAACTGAAGAGAAAAGAAAAGCAATGCAAAGGTTTCAAGCTTTACTCAACAGGAAAAACTCAATGAAAATGGTGAAGAAGGCTACAAGATATAATAAATAAGGTGTTTATTCTTCAGAAGACAGATGTCAAGGCTAAAAAGGGAAGAAAATTTGACTCACTAGATCACCCAGCAGACGACACACAGAGGCAAACCCTAAACAAGGCAGTTCTGGAGGGTTTTTTGGCCAATAAGAGGTTGGTGCTCTCTTTCCAAGGGAAAGGAGCATTATATCACTCTATGTATAGTTATTGGGAAGCGATGGCACTCTCTGAACACTAGGACAGGGGCGCCAGGGTCTAAAAAGCCCAAAAATGTCAAAAAATTCCAAAATTTGGGATTCAAAGTTGACAAGTATGCGGAGTGTGATAAAGTAAGGAGCCAATCAGCTCATGAAACCAATCAAAAGAGGAATGAACCAGGTCTGAAACAATCAAGGGATAGAACAAGGTCAATGAGGAAAAAAATCCAAACAAGAGGTTTCGATTTGAGGCTATCTCCCCAGCGAAGTCACAAGTTTCTGTTGTAGGAAAATCTCCCTGCGGACAGGTAGATCACCTCTAGAGCTTGACCTTAACCCTAGACAGAAAAGTGCTTATCATGGACACTGACTTCCATTCAAATCTATCTAAACTAACACATGAGAAGGAAGGATGACAGAAGTACCTTTTTACGGACGTTTGTCCCTGCACGCTCCAAGTTGCGCTCCAATCCTTTTGCTCCTCGCTGAGTTCTGCGAACAAACAGGATACAACTGCTTCCTACTCTGTTGATGTTAGCTTGAAAATAGATCTATCAACTAGTGATAAGTTCATGTGATATTAGACACAAACTAGAAAGAAACAGGCCAAGCGTGTCGTATTGATGAGAATAATGATAGCAGTACTTACAATCGTAGATGCGAATGCGATAGCTTCGTCAAGTCCTCTTCATCTAACCCTTGCCTGAAAGTTCCGCAATCTGGATAACAACAGCTTCACTGATCACTGTGACTGTAAGTTTCCTCCAAGATCATAAGTTTCATAGCTTCAGTTCTTCCCCTTTCCACCATCATAGAGCTTGTTTATATAGGTTAAGAGGAGCTTAACCTCTTGAGTTATGTTTAGAACAAGTTGAGAACCTCCTCCTCAGATCATGGATCTCTTTATGAAACCAATAATTTGAGCACAACTGCCTCCTAATCTCGAAATATCCTCCCCTTATTCTCCTCAACAGGCCAACTACTGCCTCAGATTAGGCAGCCCTCCCTTAGAAGGGGCATCAGAGCGTTGTAGCGCTCCCTCGTAAGCCTTGGGGAAGCGCCAACACTCTCAATATGAGGAGCACTCCTTCAAAGGGGGATGGGGAGTGTTATAATTCTCCCTGAAGAATGATAGGGGGGCGCTAGTGCTTCTCGAGCTAAAGTAGGGGAGCGCTCCCCTTCCAAACCTTTGTTTTTGGGCTCTTTTCAGGTGTCAAGATTTGTTTGACTTCAGTAAACCAGTTCTCCTCCTTCAAATCAGTCATATGAGATCTTATAAGTACCTCCTTAGTGTCGTAGTCATGACAACATGTCTGAACATCATTTGCGACACTAGTGACCAACTTGCGACACTTGCGAAAGTTGCAGGGAAGATGCGACACTTATGACAACTGAGAGGGACATGCGACACTTATCCAGCTGAGCAATTTTGATGTGTAACAGTCTCGAACACAAAATTTTATAAGAATCTTGAAAGGAATGTGAGAGGGAAGACGAGGTCCAGTTATCACACCCCAATAAAAAAGGATGGCCTCATTACTTGGAGGGGTTTTCGCAGGAGAAAGAGGAACGCCCCACGACATGGTAGATCCTGTATCAACGAGAAAAACATGGTCATAATCAGGTTTACTCTCTAGAGGGAGAGTAGGATCAATCGATGATGGGATCAAATGGACCACGTTGGAACTCTTCAAAGGAAGAGTGGGATTGACTGATGAAGTAACCAGAGAAACCAATTTGGCACTCTTCGGATGAAGGATGGGACTAACTGAGGAGGGGACTGGACTAGTCACTTTGAAACTCCTCAAAGGAGGAGTGGGATTGATCAATCGTGGAGTTGGATCAACCACTGTGACACTCTTCGGATGAAGGGTGGGACTGACCAAGGAAGGAAATAGATCAGTCACCTGGGTTTCACTTTTAAAAGGAAAACTGGGGCTGATCAATGATGGAACTAGATCAGCTACTTTGGTGAGTGGTTCAACCGAGGATGAAACTAGATTGACCACCTGATCAACTAAACTGATCGAGGATGGAACAAAATTGACCATTCTGTCAACTAACAATGGGTTGGTGGAAATATTATGATAACCTTTTGGAAGTTGAATCTTTTCCAAAAGAGAAGAAGCTTCGTCCATGCGAGGACAGAGGTGAGAATAATGATCACCTTTGCATAACATGCAAGGAAACTTGACAATTGTCTTCTTCTTACCAACCTGAATGTCACTAGTTGACAGGGTGTCACCAACATGTCTAGTAGGGGTCGATGACATGGAGGACCACACTTCTAAGACCTTGGGAATACCAGGGAAATCCCTTAGAAAGTGGTCACCCTTACAAATACTGCAAGGGGATTTGGGTTTCAAATTCTTCATTTTAATCTTATCGACCTTATCAACACTCCCAGTACTATTAATAGTAGTTGGTTTCTTGGATCCAACATCTAATGTAGTTGGAGGTTTGGTCCCTTTCTGGTTCTTATTCTTCTCTTTCCATTTCTTCTTCTTATTATCGATCTAGATACTCTATTGAGAGATTTCACTAGGTGAAGAAGGATAAATGGAAGGAGACCTGATGGGCAAATAAGGAAAAAGGTCGAGATGAGGTTGATGTGTGGGTGGTGTGCCTACACCTGAAGCACCTGCATTCGATATCATCGTAGTGGAAAACAACCGTACCGGTAACCTAGTTGTGAGACCTGGAAGGCTCCAAGTAGTGATGTAAGGAAGGACCAATGTTTCCATAAGAAGGAAAAACAAAGGGTTCCCCTGGCAAAGGGGTTCCATCATTGGTCATTCCGGGAACTGACGCCATAAAAATAAAAATCCAACCTAGATTCTCCTAGGGAGAACAAAAAACACATGCTAAAAATCTAGTAAGAAAACAAGCAAATAAAACCTTCTCACAATGAGCACACTAGTTGGTGATGAAATCCAACATTGCAGAAACAAAGTAATAAGGGTGTGAGATAGAATGGGTGGAAAAGTTACATTGATGACATGCTTAATGGACTTACACCCTAGTGCAAGCTCCCACAGATAATCGTGGGTATACCCACCAAGGAGCCCGAGTGAGTCTAGCCAACGTTGATTCTAGGTACCTTGAAGAATTTCCCCTCCACAGTCACCTTGTGCAAATACCCTAAAGATATGGGCCACTAAGGTTACCAACTACAATAGTGATGCTTGGGGAAAAAATTGATAGTGCGATCCACGTGCAAGGGCAGGGTATATAGCCCGAAATCAACTTGAAAGGATTCCACTCATCATTGTGGGTATACCTTCAAGTGACCCCCATAATATGTGCAATATCTAGACCAATACCAACAAAGTAGGGTGAGTAACTCTATTATTCTCAATGCTACCTCAGGTTTTACCCTTGTGTGAGAAGGGCTTGCCAGGACAAAATATACAATTGGATTTCACCGCTCCCTAACACAAGATCCTATGTTTGTTTTCATATTTGGAAATTTATCTTTCACACCTATTCCAAATCCCTACAAATAATCTAATGTAGGTTTTCTACCAGAAAAAGTAAAAATGCCTAATCAAGTTTTAGTTTAGCACTTGATTTTTAAGGCTATTGTTACTCAAAAGGAAAATGGTGTGGACAATATGGTGTTTTGTCTGACTCGAAATTTATGCAAAGAGATGAATATGAAATATTTTCATTTCTATGAAATCTATGCTATGATAAGGAGAAAACATTCATCATTATAGATGCACAATGTCCCAAAATGTAAAAAATCATTCAATTCCGCTACTTCAAATGCAAGCATTCAAGGAAGACAATAAAATGCAGAGAAGAATCCAAGAAAATATAGAGAGAAAGAGAAACCACACAAAACTAATTGCTTAGGAAAATGACCTCAAAGATCAAAAGGAAAAGTACAAAAGACCTTTGAATCTCCTTACAAAAGATTTCACTCAATCTGATAAATGAGAAGAAAACGACAAATTGACTCTAAACTGTCAAAGACAAAAAGTGACTTGAAGGTAAGGAAGAAAAATGTCAAAATTCCAAACAAAAGGTGATCAATTCTTAGAAATCAGGGTGTTGAAGGCCAAATCAAGAATGTACTGAGATGATAAGACCCTGAGCAAGTGCAAAAAGCAAAAATTGAACCTTAGAGGAAGAAAACCTAAAGGATTTTTCACATAAAAGGGGTAGCTCTCTAGTGTAAGCGGTACTAGAGAATTCCAAATATCTATGTAAGCCTAGCAGGGAGTTCCAACACTTTGGTAACAAGGGTAGGGGGCCATTGGCCTCTAAAAATTCAGAAAAAATGTCCAGAAAGTCAAAGAATCAATCAAGAAGTGGGAAAAGGGCCAAAACAAGATCTAAGAATTGAAACAAAAATCAGAGCTCCTCCTCAGTGGAGTCACCAATTTTTGTTACAGGTGAATCCTCTTGCAGACAAACAGATTCCCTCTTGGTCTCTAGACCCTTAATACCAAGACAGAAAGGGTTCTATCATTGGTCACTGACAACCTTTTATATCTAATTAGGATAATATATGAAGAGGAAGAAAAAAAGTGTACCTTTTTTAATGGCGTTCGTCCTCGCAAAGTCCAAGTTGAGCTTCAATCCTAAGCTCCTCGATAGGTCATGTAGAAGAAACAAAGATAAAACATGATTCCTATTCTACTGAGATTAGCACAAATATAGATTTATCTACTAGAGACAAGTTCATGTGGAACAAACATGAACTTGAAAGAAACAGGCCAAGCATATATGTATATGAATGAGAACAAATGAAGAATACTTACAATCCTTTGATGAAGGTGAAACAACTTCTTTCATATCTCCTTGTCCATCCCCTTTGCTCAAATAATCTACATTGATTATTGTCCAATGTCATCTCACTTATGGGATCATAAGTTTGGTGTAATTCTCAATCTCCATATATGTTATGTCCTTCCTTATGAGATCATAAGTTTTGTTCTTCTTTATTTCTTTCTATGTTAATACCACTCATGAGATCATAAGTTTGGTATATCCAATATCCATATATTCAATACCACTTATGAGATCATAAGTTTGGTATCTCTATCTCTCTATATGTACCTTTCACCATAAGAAGGCCTCCTTATATAAGCTTGGAGAGGCCCAACCACTTGAGATATCCTTGGGATAAGTTGAGGATTCTTATTCTTCAGTTGTGGATCGTCCCTAAGATCATGCCTTGACCTCTTACTCAAATCCAACCACCTTCAGAGATTGAAGGGATTCTTCCCTCACTTATTTCAACAAACCAAATTTCTCTGAGGAAGGGTAGCACTTCCTCAAAAGGGTGCACAGAGAATTTCAACACTCCCCTAAATAAGGCTAGGGAGTGCTAGCACTCCCTGACAGTGGGTAGGGGAGCGCGTCCTTTGAAAAATCATTTTTGAGTAGTATTATTCATGGAAAAGGCTTTGTACTCCTCATCAGATGATTTATCCTTCTTAAACCAGTCCTTAAGGTGTCTTAAGTGTCCTTATGATGTCATTAGAGGCACGACATAGGAAAGATGGAAGTATGATGTTTGCAACACTTGTGACACTTGTGGTCAAGATGCAACACTTGCGAACAATATGCGACACTTACAACACTTGTAATGACGAAACTTGTGACACTATTGAAGTGAGTAATTTTGATGTGTAATAGTACCTTAGGAAGTCCTTCTCCTTCTAGGGCTACAATGAAACTAGTCTAGAATCTCCATGTTGGAACTCTCATGACTCATAGTTGTGAACAAATCTGGACATAGGCCAATGCATCTCAGACATGCAGGCCTCAAGTCATGATTGGATTACACCAGTGACCTCTACAACCAACAATACCATGGCTACTCTTCAACATTTCATTTCCCTTTCCCCAACCCAAGACACCGATGAGGAAGGATGAATGAGTGATAGGTAAGAATGGAATGAATGAATGAGTGAATTGAGTGAACAAATGAACCAGTGAATGATTGAATGAGCAAATGAATGAACCCCCCAACTAGACTAGGGGCAGTTTTAAGTAATTCATGGGGAATCAAGAACCTCCTGGCCTCCCCCCCAATAATCTCACATAATTGATCCACTCCCTTAAACAAAAGGGTAATAAAAAATAAGAAACAAACATTTATCCGCTCAAGCCCCCTCTCTTGTGAAATAATATCCCCCTATAACTTTAGTCCTTATCCGTCTATCACCCATTGATGTGTTTATTATTAATAATGATCAAACCATTACATTTCTTAGGCACACTAGCCTCTTTTAATTGTTTGGGCACTCTAGCCTCTTAACAATTGACAAAATAGATTATTTAATATGGAGCTCAAAACCTGGGGTGTTACATCCCCTCCCCCTTATTTTGGCATTCTCCTTAGTGCATATACAAAATAGATATCAAAATGTCAAAATTTATTGAAAATGATGTTGGTACTCTGCCTACATGGCATCTTCATACTCCCAGGTCCATTTAACCTTTACCAACTCTACAACTCGATTCGGGAACATTTTGACCTTTTTGTCCAATACTCACACTGGTTGGACCTAAAAGTCTCCCTCTGTCTCTACTTGAATCAGATGCCAATCAATAACATGGTTATGATCATGTACATATTTCTTTAGCAAAGAGACATAAATTACATTATGCAAATCCATGGAAGCAGGCAATGCAATCATGTATGCAATCGGCCCTATTATGTCCAATATTTCAAATGGACCATAGAATATGGCTACTAGCTTTGTACAACTACCAAATTTCAAAGGCATTTTCTTGGGCTTCACTTTCAGAAGTACATGCTCCCCTACTTTAAATTCTCTAGCTGTCCTGTTCTTATCTGCATAAAAGATTTGTCTATCCTGAGATGCCTTTAAATTTCGCTTGATATTAACCATTCGGTCTTCCATTTCCTTGAGAAATGCTGGCCCAAGTACCACTCTATTTGTTGGGTTGTCCCAGCTCACTCGAGTATTGCATTTCCTACCATACAAGGCTTCAAATGGGCTCATTCTCAATGAATCTAGATACCTATTATTATGTGCAAACTCAACCAAGTGTAATTAATCTTCCCACTTAGATCGCTTATCCATCACATACATTCTCAACATATCTTCAATTACTCGGTTGGCCCTCCTTGTTTTCCCATATGAATGTAGATGGTATGGTGTGCTAAAGTTTATATTTGTACCAAATCCTTTAAACAATCCCCTCTAGAATTTGGAGGTAAACTTTGTATATTTTTCCGAGACAATTGTCCTAGGTATCCCATGCAACCTAGCAATATCCCTTATGTAAACCTCAGCAATATTAACCGTTGTATGTCTTGTTTTTACAGGAACAAAATGAGCAGGCTTTGTTAATTTTTCAACCACTACCATGATTGAATCATGTTGTCTTGTGGTCCTCGGTAATTTAGTTATGAAATCAATGGTTATCACTTCCCATTTCTTCTCTGGGATTGGTAATGGATGCAGCAAACCCGCTGGGTGCCTATGCTCAGCCTCCACCTTCTAACATTCCATACATCGAGCGATGTAATCAACAACATCCTTTTTTATTCCCAACCAAAAGAATTGGCTTCTTACTCTTGTAATTGTTTTCTAGTAACCGAGATGTCCAACATAAGAAACATCATGCATTTCCTCCAATACCAAATTCCTTAGTTGTCTGAAACTAGGAACATAAATTATATTCTTATGCATAAGTAATTCATCTTCCTGTATCTCATACTCCTTTATTTTTTGTTGTACATCTCCTTGTTGTAAGATTTCCTTTATCTATAGGTAATCTTGATCTATAACAATATCATCTAAAAGTATTCTCTTCAATTCTGATTGATGCATACTGACAACAATAGCATGCATGAGATGCACTCTTCTACTAAGTGCATCAGAAAATTTATTCTCTTTTCCTTTGATATTCTTGATATCGAGTTCATATTCACTTAAAAATTCCATCCATCTTCTTTTCCTGGAATTCAAGGTTGGTTGTTCAAAAAGATACTTCAATCCAATGTGGTATGTCCTTAATTCAAATCTCTTCCCCATGAGATAATGCCTCCACATCTTCAAGGTGTGGACAATGGCAGCAAGCTCCACTTTATGCATGGTATAGTTCCTCTCATGTTCGTTAATATTTCTAGACTCATGACCAATGACATTTCCATTTTGTGTGAGGACTCCCCAAAGTCCTTCCTTACATGCATCTATACATACAAAAAAACTTTCATTCGGGTCAACAATACTGAACACAGGTGCATTATTAAGTAATTCCTTCAACAGATTAAAATTCGCTTCACACTTATGTGTCCATTCAAATTTAGTTCCCTCCTTTTGCAAATAAGTGATGGGATGAACAATCTTAGAGAACCCTATTATCAACCTTTTGTGGTAACCATCTATTCCAATAAAAGATCTGGCTTCTGGCACATTCCTGGGTGCTGGGCATCCTCTAATGGCATCAATATTCTCTAGATCTATTGTTATTCCTTGCTCTGAAATAATGTGTCACAAGTAATGGATCTGCTTTTGATAAAAAGAACACTTACTCAGCCTGGAATCCAACTAATGTTCTCTTATCACTTGCAATACTAGTCTCAAGTGATGTTCATTTTCCTCTTCAAACATGGAATACACAAGTATGTCATCCAAGAATACTATGACAAACTTATCCAAATAATTTCTTAATATGCCATTCATTAAGAACATAAAGATAGTCGGTGCATTGGTCAATCCAAATGGCACCAATACAAATTCATAATGCCCATACCTGGTTCTAAAGGTTGTCTTATAAATGTCTTCTTCTTTGATCCTTACCTGATGGTATCCTGACCTTAGGTCAATCTTTGAAAATATATTTTCTCCTCTTAGCTCATCAAATAGGTCATCAATTCTAGGTAGAGGATACTTGATCTTTATAGTATACTTATTTAGTTGTTTAAATTCAATACATAGCCTTAAGGTTCCATGCCTTTTTTTGACAAAAAGTACTAGTTCTCCCCAAGGTGAAACACTTGGATGTATGTACCCTTTCTTGAAAAATTCCTCCAACTGCATTTGTAATTCTTTTAACTCTGGTGTGCTCATTCTGTAAGTTTTCTTTTACATTGGGGAAGCTCCTGGCACCAAATCAATTGAGAAATCTATCTCCCTTCTTGGTGGAAACCCTGGTATTTCTTGGAATACGTATTCAATTTCTTGTAGTGCCAAGAAATATCCAAGGCTTGGCCCCTTTGTATTTGCTGCCTCTTCCACATGATCTTCATACAATTGACATCCTTTTCTAAAACACCTCTTCAGATGTAAGGCTGAAAATTCCCTTATAGATATGGGTCTTGTAACTCCTTTCATAGTTCTTTGTTTTTGATCTCCATCAAGATAGGTAAATGTCTTGCTATGAAAATATAGGAAAACATGATGCTTTTCCAACCAATCCATTCCAATTAGAATATCATAAGACCCCAAGGGTATGATATTTAGATCAACACTAGTATTCACACGATTAAGACTTATGGAACAAATTCTAACCATATCATGGAATCTCCTTTTCATTCCAATGGATAACTGAACCAAACTTGATTTTCCAAGCTTACTTATCTCCAAATGTAATCTATCCACTATTTTAGGATCAATGTAACAATGAATTTCTCTTGAATCAATTAAAATAGCAACAAGGTTATTTATGATCTTACCTTCCACCTAGATCATATTGGATTGGTACTCTGCTTGTTGATCACACAAAGTTGCACAAACTTTTCCCATAACTTCGACTGATGTAGTCTCTTGGATGTTGTGCACAATATTTATTTTGTTTTTTCTGTGTGGGAAATCCTTGTACATGTGATCTTCTTTGCATTCCTAGCATTGTATTGGTTGTCTTCCCATTTTTCCCAAGGAGTCTTCTTTCTTGGATTCACCCTTATCATATTGATCTTGATGATTTCTACTAGGCTCATTCCTATTGAAGGGAGGTTTGAATCCTTTCCTCCTCTGACAGGACTTCTACTTCTTCTTATCCTTCCAAGATTTCTATATGGATTCTCTTCCCTGGCCTTGCTCATACAACTATTTAACGTTTGTGATGGCCTTAGTCAATGTCTTGGGCTCATCATACCTAATGTTTTCTTTATAAAAGGATGGCAGTCCGCTTAGAAATATTTGTATTTTCACCTTCTCATCATTGATATGTTGGATCATGTTGTCGTTGATGCCAATGGTTTGATTGATTGATGTCAAGTGATTGATTGATGATTTATGTCAAATGTAATATGTATTGTCCTTGATGAGAATGGATAGATGTCAAGTATATGATGCATATGATGTCATGCATAGATGAATATGGATAAATGAGTTGTCATTGACACATGATGCAAAGATGAAGATGGATAAATCTGGTTTCTTTGATATATGATGCATAGTTAGATTGATCATTATAGTCTTATCATGATTGATAAGGTTCACAAATGGATGAACTTCAAAGTGTTTGTTCTATCATTTTCACCACTTGGATGAGCAAAAGAGGGACACCTACAAGTTCAGTTGGGTCAACTGAACATGACATAAGTTAGTGAAAGTGTTATACACATCAAGCACAAGAAATAAATAAACAACTAAAGAGATGAAAATACAATGCATAAGGAAATTAGAACCAAAATCAACCAAACAATTTACCAAGATTTGTGCCACCAATGGATAGATTGTATTAGTGAGAAAACACCAAAGAGAAAGGGAAACTTATGGGTCCACTCTTCCTCCAAGGGAGGGATATTGAATCCCCTATGTGAGATATCTTATTACAGATAGAAAACTATAAAGGAAATGGTGAAGAAATCCAAGCTTATTCCCTCAAGAGGTGAGGTAAATAGTGTAATGAGATGATGTTAGTATGCTCCAAGAAGGAAAGAGGTTCCTTGTAGAATAATAGAGGAAGTATAAAAATACAATGAGATCCTTGAATTCATATTGCACCCATGGCCTCTTTTTATAGAAAATATTTGAGGCATTATCCAACTAGTCCTTAGTGTGAACAAGGGGTCCTTCAGGGCACCCTTAGGTCTTTTATCAACCCCCCACTCGAATTCACCTTGGATTTGAGGGTCAAATTGACTTGGGAACTGAACCAGAAGTAGGTGAGGGGCTAAAAAGAACCATAAATGCTTCCTTATCAGGTGTACGTGGATTTTTGCGTACACAGTCGCGCATCAGGCACATGTGTGCTTTTCTGACGTTTATGACCGACGCATGCACGTGCTTTCTATAGTTCTCCTGCACATGATAATTTTTTAACCAGTTGTATATTTTGTGCCCTTTGGAAATGCATTTTTGGGATATGAATGAACTAATAGGTTTTTGTAGATGTTGTATTCCTGTAACCATTTGCGGACGAAATTTCAGTGATAACAAATGCCCCCTGATGTGTGAGGTTAGGAGTATACGTATATCCGAAATACATCAATGTTTCTTATACTGAGAGTACCATTGTAAGAAAGAGTGTTGATAGGGACTGTAAGAGCGATTCGGTGGAGAGAGAGAGGAGAAACCGTGGGACCCAAATGTTTCTCTAGGTGTGGGAAAATAAAATTTGTATACAAACGAGGTGGGCATGCCCCATGCTCGTGTCATGTAACTCAAATATGTAAGACAATAACTGAAGTTGTCTGTTGATGTAGATAACTGCAACACCCTCCAAGGAATTTTGGTAATGGCAGATAACAATTATGATGGTGAACATACTTTGAAAAGAGACGATGACACCTATAAGAAGTGTCAGTGACTCGTGGGCATTGATGGCCCAAAACATTTCAGAGGTCTTCGTCTACGATAAAACAACTGCAATAGTCGCAAATTAAGACCCATCATAACGTGAGATTGTGTGGAAGTCGAATGTTGTGGGGGTCAACAATAGTAGGGAGAAATGATGGTTCCATTTGTTCCATCTGAGACTCCTCATTGTAAAGGTAATGATATTCAAGATATTGTCGCCCTTCTAGAAACTGTGTTTCTATCGACATAAAGGGAGATGCGAATCCAAGGAGAAAAGGGCTTCACGAAATCCACTGGATGAGATCAGAAACTGATGAGGAACATGGAGGAAGTCAATAGGTGGTGAGACTCAAAAATTCCCTTGGTTTGGGATATATGTGAAGTATGAGTGGCAGCAACCGTGAAACTAGATCTAGCGTCAGGGGGACAACTAGATGTGGGTTTAAATTGTGCCAAAGGCGTGACAAAGTGGAAAAACTCAGAGATTGGGGGTACATGGATTATGGGATGCTTGGGGTTTATGGACAATGTCAACAAGAGTAGTATTTAAAGGAATGTCCCAACCAAGGGTGACGGGGGTTGTTGTGCCGGAAAAGGAAGGTCGCTAAAGGAGACAACAAAAAGATAAGTAAATGATGGAAACAAAGGCTTTGTACAATTACCAAATGAATAAAGAATAATTTGGGATAAGTGTGCATATATAGAAACAGATGCCCGAATGTAAGATGGTTTGGTCTGTGAGGGCACAAGGTGCGTGGAAAAATTGTGCAGGGTGGGGGCCCCATAGGTGGGTTTCTGTATGAGGTAAATGGATGGAGGGCAATCTGCAGATGGGAAAACTGACTGTGGATGAAATGGAGGGTTAGTGATACTGCAAAGGTAGAGTCAAATGAGAACCATGAGGAGATATCCTAGGAGTCCTTTGGGAAAGCTAGAAAAATGAGGAAACCGATTATGTGGTTGATTCTCGAACATGCGTAAGATTATTGGGACTCCCATCCCTATGGGGTGAAAGCAACATGAGTGTCAAAGCACCAAAAGGGGACTATGAATAGGACAACTCATGTAGGGGAGAGTGCTATCCGGTGACAGTAATTAAAGTGTAGCTAAGGTGATAGTACTGCAGAGCCGGATGGGGGAATCCTATAGGAAAATGTCAGAGGGTGTGAGTGGGAGATGCAATTGATATTCAGACATAATGATTACATTCCAGTGTCAATCATATACCTGAAGGGGTTGCACTAGTGAGTGATGACCCAGTACCTGCACACATTAAGACCGAATACCCAATGTGAACAATATCTGGATATAAATAAAAAATAATAGTTATTCGATAATTTTGAACATGAGCATGCATACCTAGGCGTAATGTGAGAAAAATGCTTTCTCAGGGCCAAGGATGGATGGTGACTCAGGGAATGTGACTATGTAGGTGGTGGGATCCTAATCCAATGGCCAAATATGGACTGGAAAATGGATGCTTTGAGCTCCCGTAATTGAGCATGGAAGTTTGGAAAATGGGACTATATATAGTTGTAGGCCCACATTACCACCTCATTTGAACTTGCTGTCATAGTGAGTTGACGAGAGGTTATTAGAGGAGATTTGGAGATTCTAGGGGTTTGAGCCAATCGATCCAGGATTTGCGAGAGCCAGGTTGGTGGCCTCATCCTCCTGCATAGTAGTTAGGGTTTTGTTTCTAGGTAGGGTTATACGGATGGCCGTATAGTGGTTTTTTGGGAGGGTGCCCCCCCCCAGTGCATAGGTGATCGAAGGATACCCGTGTTGGGGCATGCTTCTATAGAGAGGATAGTTCTGCATGGTTGTTTGTCAATAAGGGGGAAAAGTGCACATTGAATGCGCACCTGTGTGAAGTATAGCTTCACATGGTGCACAACTATGTCTCTGACACCTATGCACCAATGTGCAGCTGTGTAATGAATAAGTGTGTGTGATTGCACGCCTATGGGTGTGATAGATGTGCATTGATGCGCATATATTTCTACGACAATGACTAAGTGATTTGCCACTATTCAAAGAACAGGCGTGCATATGTGTGCACCTAGGGGGCTAACAACCACTTACATGAGGCGAAGCTGGGGGTTTTGAAAAAAATTGTATTTTTTGAAGTTATTTTTTTTGTGTGTGTGTTATGAATTGTGATGGTTGATCAAGTGTTGTTTGTGTGAATGCAAGTGATCAGTTTAGGATGCTAGTCCACTAGAGGGAGAGAGAATGGGTGCACCTCAGGGAGGCGATGAGGGATGATGAGTCGGGTGTTCAGGGACCTTTAGTAGCCTATGGGTTGTGAAAGTTCTTCGATTTCTCACTGCTATGGGAACAAGAGTACCTATTGTAGTTTTTTATTTCAATGTGGAGCACGGAGTTGCAATGATTTATTGTGTGTGGGGAGAAGTTGACATTATTTGCGATGGAGGATGTCTATTTCTTGACTGGGCTCCCTTTTTAGGGGAGGGCCCTACCTACTGATCCCTAGTTGCCAGAGGAGGCACATTTGGCAGACTTGGCTTGGACGTACTATTTGGGGGAGGAATTTATGTCAGGCTCGGTCATGCAGATTGGGGAGATGGATTCCCTCATTCATCTTTGCATTGAAACGATGATTGTGAGGATATACAGATCCTTAGCTACTTAGAAGATCAGTGGTGGTCATCTGAGGATCATGCAACGAGCATTGGGTGGAGAGCATTTTTTCTGGGCCTTGATGTTGCACACCAAGATGATGGGGTAGCTCAACTGGTGTCAGGCTACCGACTCAGGGGATTTTTCCTTTGGGTCAATCTTGGTGGCATGGTTTTTTGGAAAGGGTGCCCATGTTGTGACCTAGACTTTTGTTGGAGGTGACTGATGCACGTGAGCCACGATTGTTGTGGTGGGCATTGATTTTGGTATGACATGGGGGTGGGGAGGGTGGCCATTATTTTACAGCCGATATGGAATGTGTGTGGCTTTATATTCCACAAATCATCCTACGATAATCATTTGGCAGGATGGACTACCATCAGGATGCAGACATGGTCTTACCTCTTGGAGAGGATTGGGACCATAGAGGTATGTTGATGTATTTGATGTTTTGTGATTTTGATAGAATTTCATACATTTTATGGATGGATGGATGTTGATGCTACCATTTTTTTGTTGTGTGTGTAGATGTGGGGCCTTGAGGGAAAGAGGTGGAGTTGGTTAGAGAATTGACTCATTAGGGGCCCATGAGACCACTATGGGGAGAGACGCGGGTGGGAGAGAGATACTGAAGAGATGAGCATGGTTCCAGGCTAGCTGATGATGCAAGAGCTGGTAGGAGACATAGATTTGATGACCCCGATATAGGGACGTCGAATGCGCCTCAGGGAGAGGTCGGAAGGGTACCTGAGGATTTCCGTCGCCAATAGGAGGTGGTGCTACAGGGAGTGCCCGAGGGCATGTAGAATTAGGGACAGGATGAGGGAGTCTTGGAGTAGTGCATTGACCTTCTGACATAGTTTCGGACCTTGATCCCCAAAGCAGTTGTCGCGGGGGTAGCTATCACTAGGTGACTTCCCCCCATAACTAAGGGACCCCCAGATAGTGGGGCACCTCCTTGCTATTGGATAAATTGGTAGGTGCAGACACTAACTGATATCCTTAGATCCACCTAGATCTAGAACAAAACACACCAGAACATGACGGTTTCCTTAAGTTTTAAATATTGAATTTACTAACTAAAGAGGGATAGGTGACATACCATTTAAACGTCACTTTCTCTTGCCATCACCATCCTAGCTCT
>SNQJ01S0002322.1:13838-36024 GCA_010110895.2 Picea sitchensis | reverse complement strand
ATAAGGGGGTCTTCCATACACCGGTGGATGTTGGGGTGTATCATACATAGGTGGTGGTTGGATATATGGGTTGTGGTGTGTTGTGGTACCAATCAATCCATCCACTGAGTGAGACATCCCAGGTTTATCCTGACCAAATGGTATGGGTCTCAAGGCGTCAGGTAGTACTATGTATAAGTATCCTAAATGTGAATAAATTAGGTCATACTATTGAGCCTTGCTGATGGATTCCTCTTCAGATTGGGGGAAGGTGGAGGCCACATATTTGGCAAGGAGGAGAATGAGTGATATGAGATACCAATCGAGGAATTGTTTCTTGGTGGTTTCTGCTTTGCATAAACCACGTCGTTGATTCCATTCGTGAATTTGGTCAGCTATATGTGTGGATAAGGTTTTTTTAAACTCAGAGAGTAGCTCAATAACATTATCATGGCGTATTGTTACATGAAAGGAGGTCAACAATGCTTTGGCTAAGCATTCAAAAGTTACATGGGACCCTGATGTTTCGTCCACATATCACTTGGTTGATGGACCTGTGATTGTGTGATGAAATAAGTTTAATCAGATGAGGTATTCCATGATGTTGTTTGAAGAGAACCATAAGTGGAAGGTCATTATATCGTTGGCGGGATATTCTCCCACCTTTCCTTCAAAATTGGGAATGTACGAAGGTAGTTTGGTAGGCATTGCAGGCCATGTGGGGTTGTGCAATATAGGATCATTCATGAGCTTTCTCAGATTTGGTATGTTTAGGGAGGATTAGTTCCAACAATGGTGTGAGTGGTTTATGTACCTAACCCATGAGTGGGGTTAGGTGGAGTTGTACTTCCCCATTGGGAAGAAGTTTTCCCCCTGCTTCCTTGTAAAGGAGAGCTAGTCGATAGTTGAACTTGGGAAGTGGACCCAAGTAAAGTGGAACCAAGCAAATATGCTCCCAATATAGTAGAACTCATAGGGGTGTGAGAGGGTTGGGCCGATTATTTGGCGAGACTAGGAACTCCTCCTAGAAGAGGAGGGAGGTTCTACAAGAGTCTGGAATGACAGGGATTTTGTGGGTCCCCTATGAGGTCCAACTAGCAAAGTGAATGTGTGCGAATGGTGATGAGAGAAATAAAATGAACAAGAGTCTTTGTATAATTTTGGACCTTCACAATATATCTCACAATCATATGTAATCACAAGGGAATCATACATAAATTAATTTAAAAGAGGCATACATGTGGGTAGGTGGATTTTGTTCGTGTGGGAGAACACAGAAAAAAAAAATGATCGTGTCCTAAAAACACATAACATCCTTCCTCTCAAATAGCACTGGACCTTGCAATAGCACTCAACAGTGGGGTCTAAAGCCACTGGAAGAAGAACTAGTGAAGGATGAAATGATTAGTTATAATGAGAGGTAGAGGGTGCATATCTCGAAAGAGCGCGCTATATTTCCCAATAGCCACTCAAAATATGATCAAGGTGAAATTGCATCACACAATTTCCACCTGGGTATATGTCCTAAAATTTGGCCACTATGTACCTCGGTCAAAGTGCGACATTTAGATTTTCGGCCTCAGAAATGGGTCACGGGATGGATCCCGTCCAAGAGGTGGGTTCCTCAAGGGGGGATGCACAGGACAACCGGACCTCAGCCTTCAACCCTTCACGGGTATCTCCCTGCCTTATGGTGTAGGAACACTTGACTTGGAGGATTTTAAAGTTCCCTATTTGTCAACTTCTAATGTTTGAATATGTGAGAACTAGATAACGGGGAGTTATTTGGATGCCTACCCCTTAGATACTACCTAGACCAAAAAAATTCTTTTGGCACCTCCTGTGGAGGAAAACTTAGTGAGTTTTTAGAAACGTTTAGATGTGGTTGTTTGAGATATTATGGGTGTGAACTAATCTCATTTGAATTAAGTGGGAGTGGATAATTCCTTCAAGAAAAGGTGGGATGTTATGGAATCCCTTTGGAGGAAACCTACTTCAACCTCCACAATTCGAGATGAAATTATGTGAGTGAGTAGTGACTTTGTGTGTCATCAAGTCATAAAACGTGCCAAATTTTTAATAAGTTAGGTGTCACCTTGCAGCATGTGGACTTGGCTTGGGCCTTACAAGTATTGATTACCTATCTTAATAGATGTCGTTGCTACAACCTTGCGGAATTTTAAAGTCCCTAGAGAACTATCATGTGGGCATATGGGTCCTTACCAATCCTTTAAACTCCCTAATTTGATTTAATATAAGAAATATTAAAAGATTGTCCTAGATTGAAATAATGTTGGCATGTATGGGCCCATTACAATAATAATTAAACTCCCCTAGTGATGTAAACTAAGAAAGTATCTTCAAAACTATCCTATCTTTCCAACATGTGGGCATTTGCGGGCCCTTACAATTTTAATATGTTTTGAAAATAAACTAAGAGGGGGACCTGGGGGGGCTTTGTACTCTCCTAAAGATTTTGTTTTTAAGGGAGATGAAATCCTCCCTCAATTGTTTTTCTGATAATCAATATCTTTCTATGGTGCGAGAGAAGAGAATACTCAATGATCGAATTTTGATTTCTGGTCCCAATGCAAGTGTTTATATATGTGATGGAAAATGATCTTAACTTAATTTTTACAATCAAATCAAGCCATCCATGTGGAAAAAATGAAAGCAAAAGAGGAGAAATATGGTTATTTTTAACCCCCTAAATTCTTATGTTTTAACTAACCCTTCATGTGGAGAGAGAATCTAAGTGTGGTTCCTTTACAAATTGCATAGAATAAATATTCAGAAGGCTAGGGGCCTCCCAAACATCACAAAACAATCTTACAATGTTGGATTTCTAGACAAGTGCACGGGCCCCAGTTTAGGCAGAGGCGCACGTGGTGCTAATGCGCAGAGAAACAAGGACTCGTTGTAGCACCGTGTGCAAAATGCGCTTGAAAACACAGTGCTTTTGGCATACATGCTCTGAAGACATGCCTGTGGGATGAAAAACCCACGCACATTCTGATAGGCGTCTGGAAAGAAAATTTTAAGTAAAATTCTCTTATTCTAGGTCTAAATTCAAATCTTTACAGGTAGGCTTGGTCAGTTATGATCCCTGCAAGGTAAATAGATTAAAAAGAAGTGCTCAAACAACCCAGATACAGAGGAAATTGATACCTATCCCCAGTATGGTCGCCAGTCTATTCTATCCTTTTTACCACTTGGATGAGCAAAAGAGGGACACCTACAAGTCTAGTTGGGTCAGCTGAACATGATAGAATTTAGTGCAAGAGTGTAATGTCCCTTTCCAAATAGCAGCTTCAGAGAGGAGTCTTATTAGTCTAAACCACCCCGTTAGACTATAAACATGGCTAGAAAAGGGGTAGACAAGGTTACTAGAGGTCACTCTAGTCAATGGTGTTATGTTTGGAAAGTGACATTGAGCTAAAATTGGGTAAAAGATCTTTTAAGTCATTAAGAGATAAAAATAAAATAGACAAGCTAAAACTAGAAGTCAACAGTTTATTAGGGTTTGGGAAAGATATAAGAGAAGGGTCAATGACCTAATTCATCATTATGAAGATTATGACTTGTTAGTAAGGAGTAAGACACGTCTCAAGAGAGATGATTCAGTCAATTCTAGAAGGAAGACACCAGTTGGTTGATTTCGGTGTTGAGAGACACATCTTAGTCATTGTGGAGATCACGCAGGTCTTCCATCATTCTTCAAGAATAGTTACGCAGGGCCCAGCAAAAAAGGCACTCTTATTCAAGGTGAAGGTGCAGCTTCAGAGGAGGTTTAGTGGATCGACTCACCCCATAAAGGGAGAGTTCATAGATCCCACTCCGACCCATTTCAAGAAGAAGGCTAACTGCATGTTTTTCTTGGTTTCTCATCCAATTACGATGGTGGAATAAATAGGGCATGTTTTCCCCATGAGGGAGAGGTGCATCATTTAGTTTCTTTTGTATTCTTGCTAAGATCCCTTTTGTCCTCAATCTAGCTAAGAGATTCATTGTATTCAACCATATTTGACATTTGTAATCCAAGGAGATTTCATAATATAATTTTGTTTTCTTTTGTCACCATTATAATTATTTGAATGCTCATTTGTCTGTTGTAAACAACTAATCCTACACACATTAAAAACATTTCCTAGACTAGCCAAGTCAGGAACATTACAGTGGTATCAGAGATTTAGTCCTGCCAGCCTGTGACTAAAGATATGATGAGTGAAACATAAGACCCAGATGGTCATGAGCACAAGGAGACGAATATGTCACTTATGACAGGCGCAAGGAAAGAGGTTCAAGGCCTGAATTTCCTCTTTTCCATCGCATCTCTAAGGAAGAGGAAGAGGTTCACAAGGAATCAAAGAGAAGACCAGAGTGTGAGGCCGAGTGCGAGGAAGAAATAATGCTAGGAGATAGATATGAGTGACCATAAGGTAGCAGTAAGGCCCCCATGGAGCCAGAGGAAGCCTTCATGAAGGTTATCAGTGATATAGTAGCTAGTCAGTGGGCCATGACTCAGTCCTTGGCACAAGTGGCTGATAGATTTGCTATAGTGGGCACCCCAGACACACAAGCCCCATATGCAACATAGAGGAAATCTGGGAAAGGAGGTATACCCCAGTCTCCTACTCGCACATACACCCCTTCGAGTAGGATTCCTAGACATTTGTTTCCCAGTTTCCAGAGAGAACCCCTAGTACTATCACAACTATCGATAGAACACAGGCTACCCACTCATGCAGAGGACATTTCAGAGTACAGGAGGGAGTATGAAACATTGGGTTGTGACTTCCATTCGGACATGATCCTAGTCAAGCATTGTGGACTCAGACTCAGGAACCACCCTAGATATCCACATAGAGGAGGACTGCAGCGACAACAAGGGAATAATATTGATTTCATCCGAAAATTTGGTAAACTCACCATACCTTCTTTCTACATATCATCCAAATGCACCACCTGAGCTTGGGTATAGACACTAGACACATACTACAAGCTCAACCAGATGACCAAGACAGAGGCGATTAGTTTCGCTACTTTACACTTAGAGGGTGAGGCACACAAGTGGTGGCACCATGGATTGGTGACATTGGGTCGCAGTCACATCACCTTATATAGGGATTTCATAGAGAGACTCATGGACAGTTTTGATAGGAGGAATCCTGAGATCCACTTCAGGGATCTAGCCCAATTGAGACAAAATGACACAACAAAGTCATTCATCATGGAGTTTCAATGGGTAGTTGTGGCAGTGACAGATATATCAGATCCCAGGATGATCATGCTATTCACAGAGGGGCTCATAGAGCCTTTGAGAGGATGGGTGAAGTCATACAGGCCACCCACCTTATAGGATGCCATCCTATGCACTCGAGATTTGGAATACTCAATGCCAAAGACTAATCCCTTTTCGAAACCCTTCGTACCCCAGAGGGATCGAGAGAAGAATCCATTCTAGAAAGAATGGAAGGGCAAGGAGAATCTGGATGATGAGACGAGGTGAGAGCTTATGAGGAAGAATCTTTTCTTCAACTATATAGACCCTTGGGTTCCAGGTCACAGGTGGATGGTCAAGGGAGAGATTCATTATATTGAGGTGGTAGCAGATAGTGTGGACAATGAGGAGGAGGAGAACCACAATGGATCCACTAGCTCAAAGAAGGATTCATCACAAACAGAGTAGCATCCTCCCCGTAAACCACTGACACCGAGAGGAGCCCACCCTCTAGTAGTTCCACAACCTCCTGAGTAGGATAACAAACGAAAACCAGCAAAGGGAGGAGTCATAGCGACCCTTTCTGGTGTTCTCAGGTATGACACCCTACGAATCAGAGGGGCTATTTAGGGGAAATGAGAAATCTCCCTAATATATGGTGGGGCCACCCACAACTTCATTGATGCTTCACTAGTATCAAGACAGGCACTTCAGACAGAGGATTTTGAGGGGTTTGATGTTGCATTAACAGATGGCCACATAGTGGAATGTCTAGATAGAGCTCCATACTTGGAGATAAAGTTAGGCAACTATACAGTGAGAGATACATTTTATGTAGTTGACCTATCTAACATAGACATGGTGTTGGGAGTTTAGTGGATGATTACCTTCAAAAAAATCACCACCAATTACCAAACCTTGGAGATGTGGTTCAGAGAGTGTGACAGGAAGAAGGTTGTTCTGAGAGGTATGTCGACAGGAGAACTCAGGAAAGTTTCAGCCAAGAGGATGGAGAGGATATTTAGACATGGGGAGGTAGCATATTCCACAGAGTTCTTGATCACTACGTGGAAGGATTCAGAGGGCTAACAATAGTATCACACAGAGATCAAGAATTTGTTGGGACAACATCAACAAGTTTTTGGGTCGATTCCACCAGGTAGGACACTTGAAAGAAGGTTTGATCACTCAATTGAGTTGGAGGAGGGGGCCAAACCTATGATCACAGCCCCCTATAATCATCATAGGAGGCTAAAGGATGTGATAGAGAAGGCAGTCAGGGAAATTTCTAGTGATGGGACACATCAGACCAAGAAGAAGCCCATTTTCTTCTTCAGTTGTCTTATTTCTGAAGAAGGATGGCACCATGAGGATGTGCATTGATTACCAGACCTTGAACAAGAAAACCATTAAGAACCAGTATCCTATTGCATGCATTGACAAGTTAATGGATGAACTACATGGGGAATTTTTCTTCTCAAAGATTGATCTATGCTCTAGGTATCATCAGATTAGCATCCGAGAGAAGGACATAGAGAAGACAACATTTCGATGTCACTTTCGACATTTTGAGTTCTTGTTTATGCAATTTGGGCTAGCCAATACACCTGCTACATTCCAATATTTCATGAACCACATATTCAGGGATCAGGTGAGGAAATCAGTCTTGGTTTTCTTCGACGACATCTTGGTCTATAGAAATACATTGCAGGAGCATATGAGGCACCTGGATGAGGTATTGAGCATCATGGAGGCACAATAATTATATGCAAAAGATTCCAAGTGTGAGTTTGGTATGAAAACGTTTCTTTACTTGGGCCACATCATTAGTGCACAGGGGGTACAGGTGCACGAGGAGAAGATCAGAGCCATTCTGGATTGGCCAATGCCCATGAATGTGACAAAGTTGAGGAGTTTCTTCGGGATGTGCAGCTATTACAGGTGGTTCGTCTGAGGTTTTTCTAATCTTGGAGAACTGATGATAGATATTACCAAGCATGGAAATTTCATATGGACTGATGAGTCACATAAATCCTTTGACCACATGAAGGAAGTCATGGACACTTGTCCAGTGTTGGCATTAACAGATTTCACCTTGCCATTTGTACTAGAGTGTGGTGCATCTAACAAGGGTATCGAGGCAGTTTTGATGCAGGGAGGACACCCCATTCTATTCAAGAGTAGGAATATTAGTCATCCTGAGAGGTTGTACTCCATTTCTGACAAGGAAATGCTGGCAATCATGCATGCCTTGACCAAATTCAGGTAGTATTTGGTGGGCAACAAATTCGTGGTCAAGATAGATTAGAATAGCTTGAAGTTTTTCCTTGAGCAGAAGGACCTCAGTGTGGACCAATAAAAATGGGTGACAAAGGTATAGGAATTCAACTTTGACATAGAGTATGTCAAGGGGAAGAATAAAATTATGGCCGATGCACTATCGAGGAGACCTGCAACATGTCTTTTGATGGATATTTAGGCAAATTGGAAATCCCACTTATTAGTGGAATATTCCAAGAAAAAGTTTGCTTGTGAGATTATGGATGGGAGGATACAAGATGATAGGTATAGGGTCATTGATGATGTCATATTATACAAGGACATAGTCTACTTAGTGTCGGATTCAGGGATTAAGAAGAATATCCTCATAGTAGTTCATGATTCACTACTAGTAGCCCATGAGAGGTTTTCCAAAACCTACAGACAGATCAGGGAGAGGTTCCCATGGAAGGGCCTCAAACAGGATGTTATGAGACACGCCAGTGAGTGTGTGACTTTCCAGTAGAACAAGTCAGAGCATGCACTTCCAGTAGGGATACTTCATCCCCTCCCAATTCCAGAGCAGAAATGGGAGAGTATATCGATGGGCTTCATCATGGGTCTACCCAAGGTCTAGGATAAGTACTGTATCTATGTAGTGTTTGAAAAATTGACCAAGTTTTCTCACTTATATGCCATACCGATAGACTACAGTGTAGTTCAGTTAGCTGAGCTATTCTTCAGGGAGGTCTTCAGACTTCATGGGTTACCGAGGAACATCATCACTGACTTGGACAGTCTGTTCATAGGGACATTATGGAGAGAGTTGTTTCATTTGGTAGGGACAGAGATGACACCCAGCATCAACTATCACCCTCAAACATATTGGAATAACGATATTGTCAACAAGTGGGTTGAAGGATATCTGAGGAACTATGTAGGTGGACAACATAAAACATGGGTAAAGTGGCTTCCTTTAGGAGAGAATTTCTACAACACCACTTTAGACATGTCTATTGGTATGACACATTTCTGATCATTGTATGGATATGATTCTCCCACTTTCGTAGACTTGGTTTTCAAGGAGAGAAGGGCTCCCAAGGACAAGGATAGGATTGTAGAGATTCATGATATTCTTAATTTGTTGTTGAAAGAGAAACTACAAAAAACACAAAATAAACAAAATATGAGTGAAGACAGACACATGATAGAGCGCAGCTTTGAGGTTGGGGATTTTGTTTTCTTGATACTCCAACCCTACAAACAATCATCTTTGAATAAGAGTGGGGATGAGAAGCTCAAGACCAGATTTTATGGGCCTTACAGGATCATGCGTAGAGTAGGAGAGGTTTCTTATGATCTAGAGATTCCATAGGGTAGAAAGATTTATAACGTATTCCATGTATCTTGCCTCAAAAATTTAGTGGGACAATTCATTAGAACATCAGAGGAGCTTCCCACTTTAGATGATGAGGGACAGTTGGAGTTGGTTCTGGAGGAGGTTTTGGAGTTCTGTGAGCGGAAACTGAGGAGTAGGTTCATCAAAGAGTGTTTGATTAGATGGAGAGGGCTTCCATAAGAGGATGCTACGTGGGAAGGAGAACCATGGATTGGTATTGCTCGAGGACAATAAATTTCGGCAAGTGAGGACTATAATGTCCCTTTCCAAATAGGAGCTCCAGAGAGGAGGTTTATTACTCTAAACCACCCTGTTAGACTATAGCCCAGGACAAAAAAGGGGTAGACAGTGTTATTAGAGGTCACTCCAGTCAATGGTGTTATGTTCGAAAAGTGACATTGAGCTAAAAGTGCTTTTAATTCACTAAGAGCTAAAAATAGAACATATAAGATAAAATTAGAAGTCAACTGTGAATTAGGGTTTCAACGATGAATTAGGGTTTGGGAAATCTATAAGAGAAGGTTCATCAACCTAATTCATCATTATGTAGATTATGACTTGCCGGTAATGAGTAAGGCGCATATCAGGAGAGATAGTTAAGTGGATTCCAGAAGGAAGACACCAGTTGGCTAATTTCGGTGTTGAGAGACACACCCTTATCACCGAGGAGATCACACAGGTCTTCCATCATTCTTCGGCAACAGTTATGCAGGGCCCAACATCAAAGGTGCACTTATTCAAGGTGAAGGCATAACTTCGAAGGAGGTTCAATGGATTGACTTGCCCCACACAGCAAGATTTCAGAGATCCCACTCCAACCCATTTCGAGAAGAAGGGAAGGCTCATCTTTCACATAGTTTCTCGTTCGGTTCTAACAGTGGAAACACTAGGGCTTGTTTTCCCCATGAGGCTGAGGTGCATCATTTAGTTTCTTTTGTATTCCTGCTAAGATCCCTTTTGTCCTCGATCTAGCCGAGTGATTCATTGTATTCAGTCGTATTCATCATTTCTACTCCAAGGAGATTTCATAATATAATTTTGTTGTCTTTTTTCACCATTATTATTATTTGAATGCTCATTTGTCTATTGTAAACAACTAATCCTACACACATTAACAATGCTTCCTAGACTAGCCAAGTCAGGAACATTACAAAGAGTTAGACATATCAAGCACAAAAAATAAATAAACAAATAAGCTAATAACAACAAAAGAAATGAAACTACAATGCATAAGGAAATTAGAACCAAAATCAACCAAATAATTGACAAATATTCATACCACCAATGGATAGATTGTATTAGTGGGAAAACACCAAAGAGACAGGGAGACTTGTGGGTCCCCTCTTCCTCCAAGGGAGGGCTCTTGAATCCCCTATGTGATATCTCTTCTTCCAAATAGAAAACTGGAAAGGAAATGGTGAAGAAATCCAAGATTATTCCCTCGAGAGGTGAGTTAAATAGCTTAATGAGATGATGCTAGTATGCTCCAAGAAGGAAAGAGGCTACTTGTAGGAGAATAGAGGAATCATAACAATACAATTATATCCTTGAATTCATAGTGCACCCATGGCCTATTTTGATAGCAAATATTTGAGGCATTGTCCAACTGGTCTTTAGTGTGAACAAGGGGCCCTTTAGGGCACCCTTAGGTCTTTGACCATCCCCCACTTGGATTCATCTTGTATTTGAGGGTCAAATCGACTTGGGAGTTGAACCAAAAGTGGGTGATGAGCCGACAAGAACCATAAATGCATTGTTCTCAGGTGTGCGTGGCTTTTTACGTACACAGTCACGCATCAACCGCATGTCCACTTTTCTGACATTTATGACTTGTGCATGTGCGCACGCTTCCTGTAGTGCTTCTGCGCATGTTAGTTTTTTAACCAATTGTATAGTTTTTGCCCTTTGGAAATGCATTTTTGGGCTATGAATGAACTAATAGGTGTTTGGAGATGTTGGATTCCTGTAACCATTTGCGGACAAAATTTTAGTGATAACAGTGGTCCCATTATGGTGAAAACTCTCATGAGAAGATGCTTTACAGTTGATTTATCCTAGAAGAATGGTTGGAGAACCGATGCTTGATTTTGGAATAATGAGATGAAGATCAGTGAATTTGTTAGTGAAACTATTCTAGATGTATAGTGCTTGTCATTCCATTCTCGGTGGTATGTGGAATGTCACATAACTCCTCATGGTTTGAGAGTTATGGCCTTACAAATTTGGAGGACCCTCATATGAAGGCTTGAAGCCCCAAAAGGTCAAAGAAGCCCAAGTTCTTGAAAACAAGAAATCATTATTTAAATGATAAAGTAAAGTGACAAATCAAAGAATATTATTTAAATGATAAAGTGAGGTGACAAATTCAAGGATAAATACTTAAATGATAAAGTAATGGAGAAATTTCTATTTATGGAAAGTGGTTAACCCTAAAATGAGGAAAATAGGTCAAGTGACCTAGAAGATGAAGAGTATAAATAAGAGGCAAGGGTCTCTTGTGAAAAACACATTTTGGGGAAGATCTCTTGTGTGTCTCTTGAGCATGGTTGACGATCTATTCTGAGAGAGAGAATATCTATAGGATCTCATGGATGCATCAAGTTTCCGAAATGTCTGAGATCATGATGGAAAAAGTCTCGGAGATTCAAAAACCCTAGTTTCTGAGGTGTACGCGGGATACAGTGAGACAGGGCACGTACATACGTGGTTTGTATGAGGACAGGGCACATACAATAGATACAATCTTGAAGACTTGTGGCTGAGCTGATGACAGGCTCCTTAAGACTAAGGTAGGTTCCAGATATGTACTCTATGGGCTCAGATCTTCCATAGAAACTCTAGTATGGTTACATTGTTGTCTTGATGGATATTATTGTTTGTTGTGTGGTGAATGCTTAAGGCATTCTTGGTATGGTTGTTATGATATGGTTTGATTTGGTTGATGGAGTGAGAAACACTCTTATGATTCAGTACTGATATGATGGAAATAGTATACTAGTTGTTTACACATGTTTGAGTAGCATTCATTTTATATGGTTGAGAAGAATGAGTAGGCTATTGGAGAGATTGGTTGTGAGTCAGATTGGACAGTGAGAGACAAAAGAGAATATGATTGGAGTTTGCAAATGATATGAGTATGTGATGAAATGCAAAACCCTAATTTCTCAAAATTGATATGCAGGCTATATTAAAGACTAGCTACGTACAGATGCGAGATGTAGTGAGCCAGGGCGCATACATACGTGGGTTGCACTACTGACATGTTGCGTACGTGTGACATATTGATATATATGGAGGATTTTTGCCTCATCTCAGTTTGTGCTAAGGATGTAAGTTGAGTCTTTCATATAGAGATGGTGCTCTTGTAGAGTTGTACTCTATTCAGTTGTTGCTGAAAAACCCCAAGGATTGAACTCCGTAATAAAAATAAAATTGTACATACATCTTGCGTCCTTTGTGTTCCTTGTGGTGATTATTTGTTGATGATATATTGTTGATATATGTTGTTGATATATGTTCACATATAACTTATTATAAATGACAACAATGAGTAATGAGTTAATGGTGATTTCTAACTAATGAATTTTGTGTAAGAGGGAAGTTTGGGAAAAATATCCCTACAGTGTTCACCNTCAGTGTAGTCTGTGTGTCCAACAATTGGTATCAGAGAATACCTTCACTATAATCCTTAACAATATTGAAGGAGATCTTTAGACACACAAATGGATGACGAAGTTCCAATTCTTGATGAGGAAAACTATTCTACTTGGAGAATAGAGATGAGAGTACATTTCAAGGAAATGGAAATAGGTATTTAGAAGGCAGCCATTGGTGGATCAATTTCATTGAAGAACAAGTCAAATTTTGTATCTCAAAGGGCAGGAAAGAATAATGATGCATTGGTTTTCAAGACCATTATTAGTGGACTCTCAAGCCCTATCAAAGAGAGCATGGGACAATGCACTTCCGCCGAGGATTTATGGATAAAGATAGAGGAGACATATCAAAGAAAGAAGGATAAGGAAGATATTGAAGACCACTCCATCAAGATCATTAAAGGTAAAGAATATCAAAAAACTCTTGAATGCATTATTTATAAATGTGAGCTTCAAAACACTTCAAATGAAGACAAAGAATCAAGTGATGATGTTAGCAAAAATGAATATCTTGAAGACATTTCAAATGAAAGAAAAGAATCATGTGATGATGTTGGAAAAAAGGAAGATCTCGAAGGTATTTCAATTAAATTTAAATAATCTACAAATACTCTTTCTTGCAATGATTCAAAATCTGATGATGTTGAATTTTCCTCTACAAGTGAAGAAGAAAATCTAGAAATAGTTTGTGTAGAGTTTGATGGTAGTTATCCCATGGAAAGAATAGAAGAATATCTATTAGAACTTCAAAAGAATGTTGAAGATGGTTTATATGAATATAGAAATGACCATTATTATATAGACTCTAGATATCTTTCGGATAACACTAAGAAGTTTCTTAGGAGGAGTAAAAATCACATCTTGAAGTTAAGGGAAATTCTCAAGGAACAAGAAAAGAGTAATAAGACTGAATTAGAAGAAAAGGAAGAAGATATCACAAGACTAAATAATGAAAAAGAATATAAGAAGGTAGATGATGAGATTAGCAAAACATTTGAAATTATTTTCCATCTCAGGACCCAAATTGAAGAAGCCAAAAGGGTAGAGGAACTATTGAAGAATAAAATAAGTGACAAGGAAGAGTCATGTCATAAGTTAGAACCTGAAGTTGTTGACATTAGAAATAAAGTAGAAAAGTCAAACAAATTCTTGAATATCTCACAAATTTTGAATGAGATATTGGAATGTCAAAGATCACCAAATGATACATCAAGTCTTGGATACAAGAGAGAAGCTACACACGTTGAAGCAAGCACCTCAAAGAAGCATGAGGTAAAGGATGAAGAAAAGGTTGCAATTCAACCATATACAAAAGGCAAGGAAATTTCAAAATAACTAAGAAATAAAGACATCAAGAAGCTACCTTTACACCTCAAAGAAAATGGACACCAAAGAAAAGGTATGAAAGTGTTTTTCATAGTCAATGTTGTTCATGTAATGAATATGGTCACAAAGATTTTGAATGTAGATATTATCAACGGAGATATAATGGAATATTTTATAACACCATAAGGTGTTGGAGATGTGATCAAGTAGGACACATTGTTGTTCACTGTAACAATATGAGATGCTACAGTTGTAGTGGATTTGACCACAAATCCTAGGAGTGCTGGAACAAAAGAAGAAATTCCATGATGAGGATTTCACATAGAATGACTAGAAGAAGGAATGAAGTAAATGAGACATATTTTAAAAGATGAAAGCTTAGAGATGAAGTTCTAAGAAGAAGGTACACCTTCAGAAGTGGGTGAAGAAGATTGAACACCCATAGTAGAATGGAAGCCTTGAAGGAAGCTCAAGTGTGTCATCTATTGAAGCATACGTAGGTGATAGTGGTAACAATTATGTACATATGCATGCTAACCTTGAATAGGTCACATACATACGCGAGATGTCTATGCAGCAGGGTGCGTATATGTGGTAAATCCTTGGCAAAAAGGCAATGCACAAGGGTTTCAACTTGATGTGATGGTATAACTATGTGTTGCAGGGTCTGACATAGTTTGTTGTAGGTTATGACACTGTTCGCTGCAGGTTTTCATGATTCTATATTGGATTATGTAAAGTGATGATAAAAAATAATGAAAGGCTATATTGGATGCATGAAACTAACCCATGGGTATGGATTGATGCATTTTCTATTGAATAACAATATTGGTTATGACAATGAAGTTATGGCACCTTGGTTATGTGATATATCATGATGATTCTACCTAGAGATGTCATTGATCTATTGAAACATACTACTAGTACATGTATTGTTGTATGCTTAGTGTTTGTTGTAGTGAATGGAGGATTGAGGTTGATCTATTGGGGTACATGAATGGTGCACATTTAAGTTTCATTGATATATCTTATGATGTATTATTGGAAGCTCACTTGTTGGAAAACTTGATGCATGCATTTGGCATATGGATGAGCTATATATTGGGACAAGTAGTTGCTGAGTTGATGAGTTGATCATGTTGTACATCATTGATGAGTCATATCTTGATATATAGTTGATCTATGATTGGTACATTTCTAGTACATTGGTAGAGGCACCTACTAGCAGTTTGATTGGCACATGTTTTATGGAGGATTTGGCATACATGTACGAGGATTCATCATGCTATAGTATTGATGTACATGGTTGTTTTTCATGATGGGCACACAATTGGTACATGATGTATTTGGGTGATGTTCTACTCATGATTCTCTATTTTATTGTTGAAATATATTTTGTTTCATGATGGTTGGTATGGCATGAGTTTGATGCATGAACAGGTCCAAGGATCTTCATATGGTAGCATATTTTTCATCTTGCAGAGAATATAGGGGGAGACATACCCATAGAGGGATTCATTCTTTTGCCCATGGTTCTAGGAGGAGAAACTATCCCTATACTTGAAGAAAGAGCACAGAGGCATAGTTCTAAGGGGAGCAATGGTCACAGGGGGAGTATGAGAGATGTGTAATCATAATTACATCAGAGTGATATCCCTTTTTCAAAATGAGAGATATTATTCAAAGGAATATCAAATGAATTTAGACAGGGGGAGCATCCCCAAGGAAAGTTCAAGTAGGGGGAGTAGCCCCAAGGGGAGAATAGCCCTTTTCCATTGATGTCAAAGGGAGAGAGATAGTCACATTGATGTGATTGATGTTTATTGATGGGGACGATAGTCACATTAATATGTTTGATGACTATTGATGTAGAGAATGCCTTGTCTACATGTTGACATCAATGATTGGTGTTGACATCAATGTTGGTATTGCCATCAATGCCAGAGGGGGAGATTGTTGGATCATGTTTTCATTGATGCCAATGGTTTGATTGATTGATGTCAAGTGATCGATTGATTTCATTGATTGATGTCAAGTGATTGATTGATGATTGATGTCAAATGTAATATGTATTTTCCTTTATGAGAATGGATAGATGTCAAGTATATGATGCTTATGATGTCATGCATAGATGAAGATGGATAAATGAGTTGTGATTGGCACATGATGCAAAGATGAAGATGGATCAATGTGGTTTCTTTGATATATGATGCATATTTATATTGATCATTATAGTCTTATCATGCTTTATAAGGTGAACAAATGGATGAACTCCAAAGTGGTCCCCTTATGGAGAAATCCATCACAGGAAGATGATTTACAGTTGAGTTATCTTAGAAGAATGGTTGGGGAACCCATGCTTGATTATGGAATAATGAGATGAAGATCAGTGAATTTGTTAGTGAAACTATCCTATATGGATAGTGATCTTCATGCCATTTCTGGTGGTATGTGGAATGTCACATAACTCCTCATGGTTTGAGAGTTATGGCCTTACAAAGTTGGAGGACCCTCATATGAAGGCTTTAAGCCCCAAAAGGTCAAAGAAGTCAAAGTGATTGAAAAGAAGAAATCATTATTTAAATGATAAAGTAAAGTGACAAATCAAAGAAGATTATTTAAATGATAAAGTGAGGTGACAAAGTCAAGGAGAAATATTTAAATGATAAAGTAATGGAGAACTTTCTATTTATGGAAAGTGGTTAACCCTAAAATGAGGAAAATAGGTTAAGTGACCTAGAAATGGGTTAAGTGACCTAGAATATGAAGAGTATAAATAAGAGGAAAGGATCTCTTAAGAAAAACATATTTTGGGGAAGATATCGTGTGTATCTCGTGAGCATGGTTGAAGATCTATTCTGAGAGAGAGAATATCTGGAGGATCTCATGGACGCACCAAGTTTTGGCAATGTCTGAGATCATGACGAAAAAAGTCTTGGAGGTTCATAAACCCTATTTTTTGTGGTGTACATGGGCTACAGTGAGCCAGGGCATGTACATACATGGGATGTATGAGGATAGAGCATGTAGAGTAGATAAAGTCTTGAAGACTTGTGGTTGAGTTGATGGCAGGCTCTTGAAGACTGAGGCAGGTTCTAGATCTGTACTCATTGGGCTTAGATCTACCATAGAAACTTTGGTATGGTTACATTGTTGTCTTGATGTATATTCTTGTTTGTTGTCTGGTAAATGCTTAAGGAATTCTTGGTATGGATATTATGATATGGTTTGAGTTTGTTGATGGAGTGAACAACACTCTTATGATTTAATACTAATATGATGACTATAATATACTGGTTGTTTACACATGTTTGAGTAGAATTCATTTTATATGGTTGACAAACTTGAGTAGGCTATTAGAGAGCTTGGATGTGTTGTGACTGGTTGTGAGTAAGATTGGACATTGAGAGACAAAACAGAATACGATTATAGATTTCAAAGGATCTGAGTATGTGATGAAATGAAAAAAATCTAATTTCTTAGAAGTGATATGTAGGTTATATTACAGAATGACCGCGTGCCTATACGGGTTGTAGTGAGCCAGGGTGTGCACATACATGGGTTTCACTATTGACAGGTTGCGTACCTATGACATATTGATATCTGTGGAGGATTGTTTCCTCATCTCAGTTGGTGCTGAGGATGTAAGTTGATTCTTTCATATAGAGCCGTTGCTCTTGTAGAGTTGTACTCTATTCAGTTGTTCCTGAAAAACCTCAAGGATTGAAGTCCCTAATAAAAAGAAAATTGTACATACATCTGGTGTCCTTTGTGTTCCTTGTGGTGATTATTTGTTGATGATATATTGTTGATATATGTTTTTGATATATGTTCACATCTAACTAATTATAAATGACAACAATGAGTAATGAGTTAATGGTGATTGCTAACTAATGAGTTTTGTGTAAGAGGGATGTTTTAGAAAAAGATCCCTACACTATTCATTGCCCCCTCTTGGTGTAGTCGGTGTGTCCAACATGATGAACTTGACATACTTTAACAACCCCAAGAACTTCTTCTCATATTCTTACATAGTCATGCTTCCCAGCCTGAGTTCAATGAACTCCTGCATTTTATTGTCATATAAATTCTCTGATAGGTACTCCTTCTGGAAGTACTTCTTGAACTTCTTCCAAGTGATCCTACTCTCATTAATATGTTCAACTTTCTTCAGTTGATCCCACCACATTGCATATTTCTCGTGTAAATGTCAAGTGGCAATTATGGCTTCTCTATTTGGTGAATAGTTATGCAATTGAAAATATCTCCTGAGTCTAAGAAACCATGCCTCAACATCATATTCCCTTTCTCTTTCACCATCAAAGGATGGTGGCTTGATCTTCCCCAACTCTCCTTGCAAACTGTCCAATTAATGTCTTCTTCTTTGGTGCCTAACATGAGACACCTCTGGACTACTTATGGAATTTATAGATGCATAAAACTTCCTTGTTGAGTAGGGAGGTGAGTGATGTCTATGAGTTCTTCTAGCACTTATTTAATAACTAGGTCTTCCACGATCATCTCTTCTTTAAAGAAACCTACCTTCTTCCCCTTACTCGGAGCCATTCCTTGTTTTCCTCTAAAATTGGTCTAATCTCTACAACACTCGAGCATTTATCTGACTTTTCTCTCTCATCAGCCTCTCATTGTTTGTCTTGTATCTCTGCACTTATATTTTCAGGCTTCTTATAGTTTCTATTAATGTTTATTGCTCTCCTCTACACTTGCGTCCATTGAAATATGTCTCTACATTACCAACTCTGGTATTCGGGCCTTTGACCTCTCTATCATGGTTGGAGGCTCCCTCACCTTCTTCCATCTCTGGAATATTCATTCCCAGCTAATATGTTTAAATGTCTTAATTCTGCAAAATGTGCAAGTGACCATTTGGTTAGAATTAAAAATATAAAGAAATTTTCCAAACAATGCTACAAGTCCTTTTTCATCTCAATTTATGAAGAACATATATCCGCATTCTCCATAAAAAAACAATGTCATGTTATCCTTGGCTAACACAACATTTAATTTTGCACAGACGCTTCCCTCAAACCAGGTTTCAAGTGGCCATGGTTCGAATCCACGACTTAGTCCCTTCCTTAGCGCCTCTCTTCGTGTTCTTTCACACGAGGCTTATGCGAGCCATAAACCCATGGATACATTACCTCCCAAGTCCCTTTTGTTTACCTGTGCATGGGACCGATGTTGGGACCAAGTCCCCAAGATTTTGGCCTTCGTCTATTCTCTATTGTCAACTCCAATTTCCTCCCAGAGTTACCCTTCACCGAAATCTCCATTAGCTCCACCAAAAGGATCAGATGATCGATAATTAACATTCTGTCAAATGGACGAAACCACCCCCATATGGAGGATTCAAGAGATCAACGGTCTACGACTTAATCAAGTATTGGGATGAATGGTCCTCTATTAATTCGACGCTCCAAGGGTCCAGGACATTTAATTCCCACGTTGCTTAACTCCCCTGGAGTGACAATTCACTGAAGTGTTTACCTTGTCCTTCCACTGCTTGATCCAAGGGTTGAGAAAGGTCCCGAAGGGATCTTAAATCAACGATTTGCGTGCCTTTGCGACTTCATCCTTCGGTACTTTTCACTCGTAGAGACTTGAAAATCCCCGGAGTACCAAGTCTTCGGACTAAAAGATCTACTTCCACGTGTATTCTAGGGTCAATGGTCGATATGTACTCCGGCCTTCGGGAGTTCTCGACCCAATGCAAATTGTCACATCTTTTTCCTCCAGAGTGCCTAGTCTCTGGATTACATGATCTATCACCATGTGGCTAAATACTAGAAGAAAAAATGTGGCCCAATCAGGCAAGTGACATGTGTCACGTTATAGCTGACATTTCAATCTTCCATAGCTTCAAAACTCACTGACACGTGGCACACATCCCATGTGTCCACATCATCCCAGGTGATGTCAGTGAGCCACATCACTTCAAAAATTTCAAGCTTCGAAATATTTCTCCATAGAAACTTTGTTCCTCCCGAAAATCGAACTCCCGAACTATTGTGAGATCTACATCTCACAATCACCCATGCGTATATCTAACAGTTATCAATAATTTTTTGAATTCATTTGCTGGATAATCCACATTTGGTGTCATTTTGTCAGTTGATGACAAAATGACACCAACTGTGGATTATCCGAAAAATGAATTCGAAATTCCTCACCACAAAAATATGAAAATAGTTCTCAATACTCCTGAAACCCATCTCTCTATCCAATGGTCAACGGACTTTGGGACTTCGGGAGATTTGACATCATCACATTCCTTTTCTCTTGAACGTCAAACTTTCGAACTAGCCATTCTGCCAACAGATGTCCTTTTTTATGAACGGTCTGGATGAACTCTGGACTTCAGGGCTTCACGAGTTTGTGCATCAACACACTCCATTTCTCCTGAATGTTGAACTTCCGAACTTGCCGATCTTCCAACACATGTCCCTTTTGATGAACGGTCTATATGAATTACGGAGTTCATGACTTTAGTATTTTGCGCATCAACACACTCCATTTCTCTCGAACATCGAACTTTTGAACTTCTGAACTAGTTGATCTACTGATACATGTGCCTTTTGATTAATGGTCCAGATGAACTTTGAACTTCGAGACTTTGGGAGTATGCACATCAACGCACTCCATTTCTCCCGAATGCCAAAATTCCAAGCTATTCGATCTACCAACACATGTCCATTTGCTTGGATCGACGACCATGAGTGATTGCGGAGACTCAACTCGCTCACTCTTTAATTTACTTGTCGATCCTAACAATGCAAAGATGCTCGTTCATAGAGGAATCAATATCCACCATTGATCTGTCGATCTAGCAAGATCAACGATCCTGAGTGATTGTGGGATCACAACTTGCAGAAGATTTAATTTCCTTCCCGATCACCACAATGGCTCCCCACCGTTGATCTCCCTTTAATGAGATCTGGCAGTCGTGACTTAGACCTAGTCAACCTTTTGCTTCACCTTCATCGGACAACCCTTGTTCGCTTTCCCTCTAATCCAATAATCCCAGGTCTCTCTTGATCCCACAATGGCGATCGCTCTTGAATTTGAAAGGGACAGTCACGATCCTTTGATCCCTTACAAAGGATCTCTGACCTTCTAGCTCCTGTGTAAATTCTACAACGCCATTCTTACTAATATTTTCAGCTTCAAGGTCATAATTTGATCTCAACCACGAGATTCTGACCAATAGAGCCATCCCACATCGACTCAGTGTTTCAACAAAAATATTCCCTACTGCTTGATCCAGGTGGATATTGGTGGCCACCCACCATTTCCAAATGGCTCAAAACAGTTTTCTGGCCATTTTGGCAATTTACTATTTTTAGCAGGTTTTAACTTCTGGGACCATTTTGAGGGTCCAAATGAAGGTTTTTGGAGATAGAGGTTATTAATTATAGATGAAGACATGAATGAGCCCCCAAAATCAATCTCCTCGACAATACCTTTCCAACGAGCTATCACACGCCTAAAATGGAGATCGTATGCAAAAGCTACGACCCCGGGAAGTTGATGCACCAACTTACCCAAACGGGGCCCACATGACTTTTGGCGCTTCATCTCCCAAGGTTAGGATTTTGGATGTCTAGGAATTTTGGCATTCCCATTTATTGTAAAAGGGCCTTCAAATACTCATTGTAATGATATTCTTGCGAATTCGATTAGCCTTCACATCTCTTCTCAAAGATAAGCTACCACCATTCTAGCGAATCTTTCACTCTATACTTTTACAGTATTTGTACATTTATTTCATTAATAGAAATCATGTATTACTGTATATCTGTGACTCTTTTATATTTCTGCTATATCTCTATTATATTATTGTCTCTCTTGTAATATCTCTGAATATTTCTATGTTATATCTCTGCTCTCATTTCGTGCCGAAAATAATCTGGATCAGTGGTATCAGAGCAGGCTACTCTTGATCATTTTTCAGTGCATGTCCCCGACGAGGTCCGAGTATCGAAAGTTGGGTCTCGATCTTGTCTCTCTTGAGGACAATCACTCTCACACACCCAAGAAAACCTCAATGGCAGAAGAAAAGAAAAATGATGGAGTAGACGATCCTATCAGTCTGTTGCTTGATCAAGCTCTCACGCGACAGAGGGACGAAATGATGGAGAATTTTTCCCACATCCTTCAACACCTACCGATAGAATCAGGTGCATATTCATCAAGAAGACACTTTGGAGTCACCTCGCCCTTCAAGGTACATGTTAATTTTGATATTCCCGTATTTGAAGGTCAAATAGATGCAGATGCCCTAGATAAATGGTTAAATCTACTAGAAGGTTATTTCTCTGTTCATAA
>SNQJ01S0002321.1:248342-264400 GCA_010110895.2 Picea sitchensis | reverse complement strand
TTAATAGTGTATAAGTTGTAGAAAAAGTTATTGGGTCTATACAATGCTTAAAAAGACAAAAGTCCTTTACCAAGGAGCTTCTATCCCATTTTATACAAAATCTAGTAACTCCTATGTGTCCTTTCGGCTTCTTCTTGAAGAGGCAGTTACAAAAATTTTCATCTTCTCTATCCTAATGACAAGTGGTAGAAAGGATGAAATTTGAAGTGGTTAGGAAAAGGACAAGAGAAAAACAATCATTTTGTCCTTTCCCTATGAACTTTTTCTTTAGAGATAATCTATCCAAACTTCCAACTTGTTATATAGTGACTCGATTCTCCTGTATGTTAGTTTTTATAGTGTTGCGTCATTCATGGTGATATTGTCATCAAGGTCGCTCATATACTTCTCTAATTTTGTCATGAAATATTGTATCATAGTGTGAAGCTTCATTGGTTGTAGTAAATGTTGGCTAGTGAGATCGATGGAGACAAAGGTTGCCACTTAGACTATATGTTTCCTTCAACTTGTGGTGTCTTGAACTTCATTCACCAATTCTTATGTGACCAAATTCCTCCCATTTTCATCTAATCTTGAGAGATATCCATTCCTTATCAGTTTCTGGGAATCTTTATGAGTCCTTGAACATATTTCCATCGTCTTGGTTACTTCTTTATATTCTCTTTTCCCTGTCTGTTGGAAATGATCTAATGCCTACATATATGTATTTTTAGTTGATTTTGAGGATCTATACAACTCAGGAGGTGCATCTGAATTCTCCGTTATCCAAGTATCAATGTCATCTATACCTTCATGGATAGTTTTGTAATGTGTCAGGTGCATTTGTATTTGGTTTTTTTGGTCAATGAATATTGTAGCCACATTTTGAGAGAGGTGTATATTGGAATACATGTCAATTATGGAACCTTCCAAATCATTCCTAACCTTTTCTGCACTATCCTTAAAGTTGACGAGGATTCTTTCATCGATCTTTACTTGTTGAAGTATTTCTTCTATTTTCCTGATCCTCACCTCCTTCTCTTCATTTTGTTGGCATGGCCTCTGTATATTGTCTACGATTGCATCCATAAATGTAGAACCTTCCCTAGTTGTTTCCACAGGGTCTTCCCTGACATCTCCCGTGACAAGGACTTGATAACCACTGATATAGGGGCTCCTTCTGTTGCTAGCACCTTTTTAACTCTTTCTTGCACAATTCTATCGATTTTACTATCGTACGTGAAACTTCTTAGATCCAATACTTTGATTGATAGAAAAGGTTTTGAGGGCCCTGCTAACAGTTGAATCCGTCGGGACTGAAACAACAACCTCACGAGGAAATTAGTCTCCCTTCATTTTTAGAGAGGTGATACTCCTCTTGGACTAAAAGATATATATGTGATATCTTGGATTAGGAGAGTGCTAGGCAAAAAAACCTAAATCTTTATTTCTTGAGATTATGAAATAAAATGGTTCTTCAATAACTTGAGTACAATATTTATGTGCAGCAAAAGAAAAGTGTACCTTTTGAAATGGCGTTTGTCCTCGCAAAGTCCAAGTTGAGATTCAATCCCAAACTCCTCGATAGGTCCTATAGAACAAACAAAGATACAACGAGCTTCCTATTCTATTGAGATTAGTTCAAATACATATCTATATAGTGAAGACAAGTTCATGTGGAACAAACATAAACTTGAAAGAAATAGGCCAAGCATGTATGTATATTAATGAGAACAAATGAAGAGTACTTACAGACCAAACTTGATGAAGGTACAACATCTTCTTCTAGTTCTCTTTGTCCAACCCCTTTGCTCAAGTAATCTAGACTGATTATGCTTCAATGGTGCCTCACTTATGAGATCATAAGTTTGGTATAATTCTCAATCTCCATATCCTCCTCTTCCATGGAAAACCCTCATTATATAGGATTTGGAGGCTTAATCACCATGGAGAGGATCTCTCATTAGATCCACTAAGAAAGGGATCTCTAAGATATTTAGGGAGAAAATATCTCCTAAGGATTTTGGGAAGGAAATGTCTCTCAAGGATTTTAAGGAGGAAATATTTCAACCATCCATGAGATCCTCCACCTTCCCTAAAAAATAGGAAACCAAATGTGAGGTGAATTCTCACACTTAATTACTTTCTTTTTCATGAATACTAATAATAATTCATGTGCACCTGGTTCTCACACTTAATCAATTTATTTTCCATGAATATTAATAATAATTCATGTGTACTTGGTATTTTGGACTTCATGTAATATATCCCTCCTCCATATTGACTAGGGATTGTGACATAGGTTATTCCATGGTGTCAAGGTGTATGAGACACTTATATGACACTTCACAACACTTAGGGCGAGGAACCTAGGTGTGCAAATTTCATGTGTAACAACAGTCCCCTAGTTGATGACGCCTGGACACCTTCAGATGCCGGTTTTTCGACCATTATCTTCTTAAGGAACACCTCAATAGACTTCTCTAATTCACTAGGTTCACCCGACATTCTAACTTTTAAAAAGACAGGTCGAGGTAGACAGGCAGGCTCGGTCTAGTTTTAGATGACACATGTAGACACTTAGACAATTCTGTGTTTATCTCAGTCAATCACGGGTAGCAAAAAGTGGTCCCGACGCTACGACCGACGAGTTAAGTAAGTGGGGTATCGTAATGGATCTTCCAACAGCTAGGAAATGCCTTCATCAATATAAATTTGTCTGTTATGGCGCGGTCTCAATGTCCAAAAGCGGTCTATCAACCCATAAATGTGTTTTCTAACCGTTTCGGAGCATCATTCCAACGGTCGACGTGCCTCCAATGGTCATATAAATTCACCAGGACGAAGTCCCATTTTGCGCAAACTTGTTTTTCCAGCGAGGTTCAAATCATGCGAACCTGCCTTCTGCGAGGTTCCAACATGCAAAGTCTTCCATATGGTCTCTGTAGCTTCTTGTAGCTTTTCCAACTTAGATTTCTTTTTATTGATCTTCCTTGCCTTCTTTCCCATGATATGATTTTCTCTAGCTGTTTCTGGAATCCTCTTTCCATTCTTATTCTTAGCTTCCCCTAGCCTAGTGACTTCACATTGCTGATGTGCCCTCAAAGGGTCTGAAGTTAATATCCCTTTTCTTAATACTTCCTGGGTGGATATACTTATTTCTTGCATATATAGGTTCTTCAAGCCTTCTTTCATTATTTCAACCTTGCCATCTAATTCTCTTGCCTTTTGTCCCTCCGTTATTGTTACTCTGTTATGTTGCTTCGACTTATCCTCTTGTTCTTCTATTAGTCGGCCTATTTTCCTAGCTATGAAATCACTTATTTCTTGCTTTTTCTTTTCTGTGGCTTCTTCCTCTGCTTTCCTTCTGATATGATCTTTCTCAATCCAAGTATTACCTAGAAAAAGTGGGAAAGTGGCGTTGTCCCCAACAATTTTAATGAATTAAAATTATTCTTCACTCGATGTTCCATGAAAAATAATAGGTACATCAGTAACTCTTCCACATAGGGTTATCATCTTTCCCTTAAACAAGCCTATCCTTCCCAACGAAGGTATCACATTAGGTTTTCCCAAAATTTTCCAAGTTTATTCTGTCATAATATTCACTTGTGTTTCTTCATCCAAGACACAGTCTATGTCGAAGTCTTCTATTCTTGCACTTATACGTTGTTTTACTTTCAGGATCTCTGGTAAACTGACATCTTTGTGAACATCAATCATTTCTTTCAACTGTACTAATGTAGTTTGAACTTCCTCTGGTTCTTTCTCTTTATGACTCTCTAACATGCCCTTAGTCTCTTGACTTCCTTCATATTTTTCTTGTCTCATGTTCATTTGTTCAACTTTAGCAATCATCTTTGGACAATCCTCAACCTCATGACCAACAATCTTACAACAAGGACAAATAGGACCTGTGCCATGGAATTCCTTAGCAAGATGTCCCGGTCTTCTGTAGTTATAACACAATGCCAATCCTATTTTTCTTTTAAATGTTCCCCAACCTCCTCTGTACTACGCACTAGGATCATAGTGTTGGACTTGCAATCTGCAAAAACCAATTCTGGGTTCCTACATCCACTTATTAGTCCAAAAACTATTTCTATGCATAGGAATAACATAGATTTCTTTGTTTCCATTAAATTTACTCAAATCAACTCTTTCTTTCAACTGCGCCTTGGCCTTCAGACTAGGACAGACTCTATTAAACATACTTAAGTTCATTCTTTCGAAACAAAAATTTTCACTTATCTTACTCTTGTCAAAGCACAAAGATTTACCTTTGTTCGGATCTTACCTCTTTCTTCAGATCAAATTTATTTCTTAGCACAAAGCTTCACAAGTCAAGTAGAGTACTATGCACTTCAGTAACAGATCTACGCATAGATCTTTTCTTTTAATTTAATTCAGTTCCTAGCAATCAGAGTTTTAGGTCCCGACAACAGAACCATTTTTTGGCACAGGGGAAGACCTAGGGTTCAACGCTTAATAGTGCACCAACAAAACCCCAACTACTGGCCCTTTCGGCAACACCTGTGAAGCAGGCGAGGTTTCACCCGAGGTAGAAGAAGAGGGGTTACAGGATGCAGGTGTCTGTAACCAGGCTGGGACACATATCTGTGATAATTATAGTTCATAGGGTATTATGTTAACGCTTAGGAAGTGTCATGCATTAGTTTATTCACCTTATGAACATCCCAGAACATATCTAATATAGATCTAGTGCGATAACAACAAATATTAAGCACGTCAACCACTTAGCACTTAGCCCTATGAATCAGATATAGCATTCTAACATAAGCAACACATTTAAGAAACACATACATATCCATTACACATCTAATCTAAGCATTAATAAAAACATAACAGATATAATCATTGCACAAAGAAAAACATAAGACACCAGAATTACGTGGTTCACCCTAGTGTGGGGCTACATCCACCAACTGCTTCACCTCTTTATTAATTGTCAATATCTTACATTCAGTTACTCCTGTGTACTAAGCCACAGAGTCGTGCTTTGCACCAGATAAGAGATCTGCGCACTAAGCACCATATCCTCCTTCTAAAACTAGGTCAAGGCATAGAGCCAACTCTCTATCAAGCACAAATCCTTAACACACATACATTCCCTTGCACAAAGCCATTCAACTACTTGCACTTAGCTCCAACAACTTCTACTTCTACCTTACATTCTTCTTTATTTATACTTTTACAAACCCTTACAATAGGGACAAACATGGGGAGAACCCATGGGCTGATATCCCATAAACCCATTACAAAAACCCTAGAGGACCCCTTAATGGGTCCACATAGCCCGCAAAAATGGGTGAGATTCACGATCTCAGCTTCACCTGGGCACTCCTTCCTTGACCAATGTGGAGAAGTATAAAATTGGTCCAAATCTGACCAAGGTTTCCTCAAAACTTGGTCGAGGGCCAACATAACTCACTACTAGGAAAACCACTAGAAAAAACAACAACAAACACTTGTTTATACAATGCAACTCACCCAGGAGTTCATTCTTTAGGCCTAAAAACATGTCTCTCAATTTCTAGCTCCAAGGTACTCCAAAAATGCTCCAGCATGCTCCAGAATTCACCCAGCCTTGTTGTTTCAAGTCCCAATCTCTTGTTCCCTCTTCTCTACTTATTGTTCCTATAAAATTGAATGTGTAAATATTCATTTTACTACCCATACAAATTTCCTCTCCTTTCCCAAGATGGTTGAATGCTCCCTCTTCCCAATGTTTATTGTACTTCAACCCCATTCTCTCCAATAACTATGGGATGTGACTCTATGACATGTATTCAATGATTGGGCTCTCATACACTCAACCAAAAATTATAATTTTTCCCCAATTGATAATATAATTTAGAAAAGTGGGTTTGAATTAATACCCATAAATTATTTCCCCTTGGGCCCCTCTTGGAAGCTCTCTAGCTATTCCCTTCTCTTGTGGATTAATCAACGCACCATATCTGTCCATATCCTAGAAGTTGGTATTACGTTATATTTATTTACAATTCAAGAAATACATTTCGCATTTACATTGCTTGGCCATAGCCACATTTATATCTACATTATGCATTAATTAAACCGAGCATTATAGTGGGGATGTTACAGGTGGTCTTGTGGGAGGAATACCCTCGAATAGTCATACATTGGATTTCATAGGTCATTGGACCACCTATCCTTTATAGAAGGTCCACAAAATTTACATCCATGATACCCTTTTGTTAAAATACCTATGATGTTAATGAATACATATCTTGTTAGTGTCAAAAATATAGTTGCACCAAATGAAGTATCCCAAATAAAATTACAGATATAAACAAATCAATGAACATGCTTACTAGAGAAAATTTCTAGTCCTAGATAATCATGCATGGTGTATGCACGTATGCCATAAAACGTAAAATATATCTCCATTAGGATGGGTCTTGATACATCATGTACATGTATCCCTTCCCATAATTACTTAAATTCATCGATCAATGGTTGGAGGTATACATCCATTCTCTTCACTTGTATTATACCCGGGATTATAAGAGCCAACATAATATGTTCATTCTTCATGAACAACCATGGGTGGATATTGTTATTGATCACTACCACTGGACAAATAGGATAGTTGGTGTTTTGGATAGAATACATGTTAACACCATCCATAACTATTCTCAATTGGAGGCTTTGTACTTCATCCTTGAATTTTTCGGTCCATGTATCCTCTATATGTTTCATGGATATTGAATTTTTTGGGATTCACATAACTCTTGACTCACTTCTATGTGAGGCATGACTCCCCTGCAACATGGCTAATTGTTTGCAATGAAATATCTTTTGAATCCTTGGAATTATAGGCATGCGCCTCAATATCTCATAAGGAGGACCATGTGCCTTACCCTTGTTTTTTGATTTATGGTACCTATCATGCCCACATTCTCGACATACATCTTTTTCCGCATATTCATTTTTGTATAGAATATAATCATTCGGACATGCATGGTATGATATGTACTCAAAACCCAATCATCATCTTCTTTGTCTCTGCACAGCTATCGAGCAAGCGATTATCTCTCAAAAGTACCTTATCTTTGAATAACTTGCAATTAGTGGGCAATAGAAATTTACATTGTCATTAAGCATGAACAAAATCAACCTTTTTCTTCCTTCATTGTGTGACAAGATTCCTTAAAAATTTAGGGGACTTTGTGGTTAGTTACCTCAAAAGTGTCGTGAAATACGCGTCTGACATACCATACATTGCTTTCAAGTTGTACAGTAACATTTTTGTCCCTAGTTGGGTTGACCTTGAAGACTCCTATATTATACCAAATAAAGGGGTGGTGGAAGAAAATTTTATGTTTTCGTGGAAGGTATCCATGACATCAACGTCATCCCCTAGTTCATTTTTTTGTAATGCATCTATCAACATTCCCTCCATGTCCTGGGTATCCCGCAAGAAATCATGCATACCAACCTCTATATCAATGCCTTCATCCCCAACATGTGAAGAATTAGTGTTACTATCGAGGTTTTGAATTGGTGAATCAATATGTAGTGGGAGTTGAATAGGTGGTTGTTTCAAACATTCTCGGTATGCTTCCTATCCAAGATATTTTCATTGAGAAGCGAGCTTACGAGTTGACATCATAGTGGGGTGCAATGGTAGATGGTAGATAGGTCGGTCATCATCAGAATTCTGATTGTAAAAATATTGAACATTACATTGATAATATTAGTAACAAAATGTTTTTAATATGTTCAAACATTATACCAAACACTTATTAGAAGCATGAACATTTTCTTCCCAATAATAAACATGGAACCTGCCCCTTTATAAAACAAATTTCAAATTAAGAAATACATTTACATTAGTTCCATTGAAAATCCAAAATAACAATAACTCAAACATATTTTTCAAACAATAAAAATGCATTAGTGCATTTAATTGATATAATCATCGAAGAATAACCTCTGTCATGGACTCCACTAAGAAAAATCTATGCAAACTTTAAATATGAATGTTTTCATTTGAATTATAAAAACCTAAATGTATTACAGTGTGTTATTACTTACACACCACCCCGATGCGTTATTAATTACATGTCACACCAGTGTGTTTCAAATGGTTTATCGAGCCGACTGAAGTAAGTTAGAAAAATAACGTGCGCTTACTATAAATACTTTGAAGTTTATTACAAAACTAAATCAGTGTCTTATGCATACTGCACCAATGTGCAATTCACGACATAGTGCACCAAAAAACATAACTTCTGGAAAAAAAAAGACCACACACGTTTATCATCAATGCACTGAAAAATGAGCGGTAAATTTTTTTTTTTGTGTTTATAAAGGAAAACCCTATTCATTGTTTTATAGTTTTCCAAATTTTAGAGAGGATATTTGTGTAATAGAGATTTATCATCAAATGTTTTTGACTGGGTGTATTTTATTTGAACAACCAAATTAGAAGGGAGTATTGTAGATCACATGGAAATCTGCAGAGGAAAAAAAATCAGGTATATGATTTCATTCTATTAATCATATTGATCGTTCTCCTATTTGATTCAAACAATTTCCAGTGCATTCTCAAACAAAAAAAAGGGTTTCACAGTTACCTTTAGTATTGGAAGCCCTAATTTCTTGACTGTTCTTTCATTTTCTCCTTCTATATTTCATAAGAAGAATTTTTTGCAAGCACAATGTTCTTTTTATATTACTATACCTATGTGTTGTATTATATTAATGTATCAGTGCATGTTTTGTAATACCACACCAGTGCGGTTTTACAAGAAACACATTGAGAAAAAAAACCTCCTCTACAACCTCCGCCTGACCATTGTTTTTTGGTTATATAGAATATTTTTTTAAAACTCCGCTAAAACCTCCATAGCCAATAGAGGAGGATGTAGTGGAGGCTTTTTTGAATTTTTTTCCAAATTTTGTTACACTAAAAACCTCTGCTAGAAGGTGTTCTCCTTGTAGTGAAATAAATAGAGTGCAAATAAAGACATGAGTATTGTCTCAAGATAAATAAATACCTTGATCCACCGGTTGAGGAAATATCTCAACCTCACATCAAACTAGGAAGTATCTATTTTGAGAGAATATCTCTCAAATCCTACTAGATCTAGCCACCTCCTAGAGACTAGGAACAAACTCTCTATGTAGAAACCACATATACCTAATATTGACCAATAATAATTATAATCACAAATATGATCACACCAAGGACAAGTGGGAGTTACATATTCCAACACTCCCCCTTAACGACTACTTGTCTTTATCATCATTAGGTCATGTCTTCATCATCACCAAGTCCTCTGAATCGAATCACCTCTCGATCAACAAAGTCTATGTTAGGTCCAACCTAGTACTTTCTCTTCATACCTTGATCATGCATCACCAAACTACCAAATTCCATATAAAGAGACAACCATCCACCAGAATGCATGTGTCATCAACCACTACAACTGCCAGTTTAGTAGGATGTCCTTCAGGTACATGGTTCATTCAACCTCTTGATGAACTCTCCCTGAATGTAAAACTCATGGTTTCCAGTAACCTCTCATATTCCACCCATAAAGCATGTAGTCAGCTTGTGACATGGCTCACACTAGGTGTTAAATAACCTCTATAATAGAGGTTTCTACATTACAAATCAATCATGATACATGACAAAGGAGTATGCATTCCTAATCAGGTCTTACATCGATATGCCCTTTACATGTTACATAAATACAAGTACATACATTGCATACTCCATCTCATGGAGATACCAAGTACAAGATTAAACATTTCAAGGACCAATGCATCGAATCAATAAACATTACATCATAGACTTGCTACAAAATACATTAACATATGGCCATGAGTATGTTTTATTCAACACAACTGACACAATTTACCTTATTTGTCCAGAATCATTATGTTGCTTCCACATGACTGCCATTGTCAACAACTTCCCTTGGGCTAATCTCTCTATTGTTATCTATAAAAAAATCTATTTTCTTCCTACTTACCATTCCAAAAAAAAATATTACCAAGTAGGACTTCAACTCATCATCAAGAGATAATATCATTTTCATCTGCATCTTTGACCTTCATACCTTCAATATCACTGTCAATTCATTATTGTCTTGGAGTTTTCATACCCAACCACCTGTGATTTGTTAGAGTATCCAATCATAACAAAACCACTACACTTTGTATTGAGTTGGCTAGAATCAATAAAAAAATGCTTCTCATTACAAAACATTTAACTAGTAATTTTTTGGATTTTCCAAACAATCAATTGTCAGATTCATCACATTCAACAATGAATCACACATTGAGTTGATGAGGCTCAACATGTTTCTATTCACAAACTCCAAATAAATTTAAAAATGCATTCCACCACTTAGCATGCAAATGCCAATCAAACCACAACATAGCCCTTGAGATGACAAACTCTCCTTCATTTTCCTCAGCCTTAGGTTGTGGTTGATCTCCCTCTTCCTCATTATTGAATGACTATGAAACATAGGTATGAACCAATATGTAGCAGAAAATTCTAAAACCCAAGTGCAAGAATCATGCCAATCATGCACAATGCTCTCTCGAATAGCTTAAATATGCGAAGTGTTCCCTACTTTCATTCTAACTCTCATATCCATGTCATAGAAGCGGTGACATCCCAATGAGTTTGAATTCCTTGTAACAAATAAACTTGGGTTCAATTAACTCAAATTGGGCAGTCAATGATATTGATCAAACCTCACTTGCTACCCTTGTAACTGAGTGTTGTACAAGTGAAACAACAATAGAGATCGACAAGTACAATGTATGTTTATTCCTTTCAACCCTTCCATCTTCTCAACATCCCCGAAACATGCTTCCCTCTTTCTTGCTCGTCTGAAATCTCCTTTGAATGGATCTTCCACAATCATAAGAATCTTCTATAATTGCACAGTCTCCTCGGACGCCGCAATTTTACCATCTGGTAGACATAAAACTAGTTTCAACAACTCTCTGCTACTATGATCGCCTTCAATAACAACTCCAACTTTTTCAAGGCCCTCCAATCCACAATTTTTTTGGTCGCTCACCAATAATGCAATGATCAGAGCTACATATTCCACCTTTCTACAATAAACAACCATGTATATCTCCTACATATCATCTCAATATGGTTTTCAATCTCCAACATATTCTGAGTGAGTCAAATTACATAACAGGGAGAAAATTACATTTCAATGCCTTTTCCATTATGAGTCGAAGTATGTCGAATTCTTATTGACATCGACAACCACCTCAACATTATGTTGGTACTTAGGTAGAATTCCCTCTCCTTCATCAACATCATCATCTATCTCTTCAAATTCACCGACGATGATTAACACTTACTTCTCTGTAGCCTCAAAATTCATTTCTACCACCTCCTCAGCCACTGCCTCATAATCTTCCTCTAGGACTCTGAATATAATCAAGGAATAAATGAGTTTATAGGTTTGAGGTGTAGGTTCCTCACATGGACTCCACATCTCCTCTGAAAACTCCAATATCCCCAATGACAACATATTCAATGTCGAACACATCATTGAATTCCACCAAGAATATCCATTGATCCGCAATGTGAATGAATCATGTGATTTGCAACAACATGAGGCTATTTGGTTGTGACATTGTCAGCAGTCGAACCCATGACCTTATCCCTCTTCCTTCATGGTATCACAATCTTCTGCATGTTCTTTCATTGCCACTGATGCAACCGTATTGAATAATTCCATACAATCTAAGCACCATAGCTCGTTTGCCTCACCAGTAGGCTTTGGTTTTAGTAAATATATGGCCATGGCACCAAGCATGGAAACATATAAATCCCAACACCCCCATCAAACAACCACATGGAATGGAAAAATAAATTATTACTACAGAACAAGTCATAGCTCAGTACACTACCATAGCCACATTACAACAATCACGTCACAACAACTATATATTCTCCTAATATCATATAGGTTTCCATTTTTCCTAGGCCATCCCGTGAGGGAATCAAGCCCAGTCCTTCTTTGATATATTGGAAAATGGGAGAGGGAGAGAATATATTATTCTTACACACCAAAATTGTGCCCGAGCGCTCTATTGAACAAAGAAATAGAGTACAAATAAATACATGAATATTGTCTCAAGATAGAAAACTAACTTGATCCATCGGTTGAAGAAATATATCAACCTCACACCAAACTAGGAAGTATCTAGTTTGAGAGAATATCTCTCAAATCCTACTAGATATAACCACCTTCTAGAGACTAGGAAGAGACTCTCTATGTAGAAACCGAATCTACCTAATAATGACCAATAATAATTATAATCACAAATATGATCACACCAAAGATAAGTGGGAGTTATATATTCCAACATAATGGACCTTCTACAGTCCTAAAGATGCTATATGGGAGCACAAATAAAACATGTGGGAGGAATACCTGCATTTTTTTGACAATTTTGAAGAAGACAAAATATAAGAATGGAAGACTCCATTTTGAACAACTAGTGTTCCAGAACCACATCTTAGAGTCCTAGCCAACCTATGTTCGGGGCTTGATAAAAGACTGAAACATCTCTATGGACTGAGAACAGTGAAGGGGTACATTCCTTGGATCAACAGGTTGAGAGGAACACAAAATTTTGGTTGGAACTACTATTGGAGTTGTAAAATTGCAAAAATATTATGTTCTTATTATCATGATGTAAATTTGTGCATGTATATTTGCATAATGTGCACCGAGTACGGTGCATAATTGTATGGGAGGGTGAATGTAACATCCCCACTATAATCCCTAGTTAAACTAATGCTCAATGTAGATATAATGTATGTCTATGGCCAAACGATGTATCTGCAAATTGTATTTATGAATTTTAATAAATAAAATGTGATTCCAGTTGTTGGGGTACATGGAAAAATATGGATTTTGATTAATCCACAAGAGAGGGGAGGGTCTAAGATAATTTCTAAGATGGGTCCAAGGGGGAATTACCCATGTTTATTAATTCAACCCACTTCCTAAAATTCCTATTGGTATATGAACCGTCTATTTTGGTGTTGAGTGTTACCAGAGACAATCATTGAATACATGTAAGAGAGTGGGTGTGATAAGTCACATCCTATAGTTTTTGGGAGCATGGGGGGATAAGTACAATCAATTTTGGGAAGAGTGTAAGTCAAGCAAGCAAGCCAAAGAGGAGGGAATTTGTATGGAAAGTTACAACAATTTTAGACAGACCAATTTTTGCATGAATAGTAAGTAGTGAACATAAAATGGGATCTTTGAAGATGGAAATACCACGTAGGGAGAATTTTGGAGTGTATTTAGAGAAAAAAACTAAAGATCCAAGTTGTTAGGACTAAAGAGTGAAGTCCTGTGTGAGTTTCACTATAAAAACAAGTGATTTTTGTCATTTTCCTGGTAGTTTTCCTATTAGTGAGCTCCCTTGAGTTTCCTAGTAGTGAGATTCTTGGTTACATGTGCCAGAGAGGCCCTGATAAAGAAATGGGATTCTCTATGGACTGAGAGTAGTGAAGAGGTACATTCCTCTGTTTGGGTAGGTCAAGAGGAAGAGATTTGGGGGGAATCAGGATAATTGTAGGAGAATGTCGATGAGTTATGGGATTTTCTAAGCTGTGAGTGGATAGTGAGAGACCACCCTCTCTCTTTTGTGGATTGCTATCTCCAACTAGAGGGTGAATTTTTGTTTATATTTAGAAAAAAAAGTATATGGTTGGGTGGAACGTTTGTCCCAAGTAGCTGGTTGAACAACTTTTTTTAAAAGATACATGTTTTATCTTGTTTCTACATTGCATTATGAGCTTAATTGTTGTGTATTGACTCTATTTTTTAGAATGATTTATATTCCACTGTGTTGATTTATTTAAACTGAATTCATGTCATTTTTAGCATATCATAGATGCATTTAATTTTGATATCAGACAGTAGTTAAATGTATGTGTAAATTGTAGCTGGTAAGCTACAAGAAATAAGTTAGCAGAGAAAATTTTGTTTTTATGTGTTTTCCGTGTAGTAATGATCCTCATTTTAGCTAAGGTTCATTACAGTTTACTACATGTACATTAGATTATTCAACTTCTTCTCCTCTTATGGATCAACAATCACCATGTTTCAAATCCCCTTTTTCTCTTCCCATTTTTCCAACAAGTCTGGGAAATCCTTTGTGACATGATTTGCGCTATGGCAATATTCACACAGTGCATGAGGCTTGGTACATAACTATGCCAAGTGGCTTGTCTCACAATATTTGAAACATGTGGGCTATATACCTCCTCCCCCATCATATCCTCTCCCTCTTCCTCTTCCATATCCTCCTCTCTAGCCTCCATAGTGTCCACCCTTATTCTCCTCTTGAACCCTGTAAGCATCTACAGTGTGCTCCTTCATAAACTGTAACTAATGAAAATTATTGATATTTTTACCCATGGATTTGTAGAACTCACAAAACAGGGTATGTGTAGTCTTTTGAAACCTTTGCAGCATTGGTAAACAGGGAGGTACATGGTCACAATTTCTATAGAAATCACACCATTCCTTTTGTGGCCCGGTAGGAAACGGGTTTGGTGTGCCCATCGTCATGTAATTTCCCAATGCAGGACAATCATTCTAATGTTGAATTTTTTCACGACACAAGAAAGGTACACCGGAAAGTTTTGCGTAATACTTTCCCCTTTTCGATGTCTTGCAAATTCATTGTGAGGTTCACAAGTTGATATTTCACCTGCACCAATCTTGCAGACATATCTCCACCTCCCAGTGTAGACTCTAGCCACATTACAATCTCTATGGATTTCAACTGATTCATCACTTGTTTTTGCGTGAGTAGGACCCGAATGTGAGGGAGGAGTCTGAAAATAAACCACTCTCTTTGCTATAAATCATGTATCTAAAATTTCAATCTATCCTATAGGATATTAAATCGGTGGCCATAGTCCCACATGGTTTTTCCAAGGTGTTTCTTGATCTCCTTAATCTCGGTTATACATTTTGACTCTGACTTAGGTTTTTGGAATTCTCTGAGGATATCTGTCTTTATCTCTATAAGGGACCTTTCATGTCATGATGGCGTAGTAAATTTATATTTCATGTACCACTTCAAAGCTCTATCTCTGAATGTAGTCTCTAACTACACGTTCTTAGATGCCTCATGTGTGACTCACTTCATAGACCATATGGCTTCACAAGTGAACCAATGTTGTTTTTCATCATCTCTTCCCATCCCATGAAATGTAGGAAGCCTGAGTTTTGTGTAATATACCAGATATAAAAAGTATGCAGAGCAGAAATAAAATGCTAGAAATGGAAAAATAACAACAATATAACCAGAACAATAACCACAATAGCACTGAAATGATATAAGAATAACAACAGAAATAACACTTTGATTCTGAAAGCAATGTTCATGGGCCTCTTTGAGGGGAAAACCTCCTATTGAGAAGAGCTCTATTACAATAATATCCAAGCTAGGGTTCTCATACCCTCGACTCCTATTTATACTAAATATGTCCATCAAAAGAAGCATCTAGAGGAAGATCCTTCTAGAAGTGGAAGCTTCTATTAGGTCTTCTTACATTCGAATTATTCTATTTTATTGCAAGGAATTATTAATACTGACCTTTATTACATTTGAATATATTTTTCTACCTATGTGCGGGTTAGGACCCTAACATGTCCTCCCCCTTAAAAACAACCTTGTCCTCAAGGCTTGAGATGTGGAAATTTCTACAGAATGGTAGTTGGTTCCCAAGTGGCATCTGCTGGAGTTGTATCTTTCCACTGGACTAACACTTCCTTGATGGTTCTCTTACGCAGGTGATGCTCACGCTGGTCCAAAACTGCTTGTGGTTGTAGCCAAATGGATCCTTCTTCGGCTAACTCGGGAAGGTTGGTTTGAATTTGGCACTTAGTTCCAATCACCTTCTTTAAGCATGAAACGTGAAAAACATGATGTAGCTTCGAATGACTGGGAAAAGCTAACTGATAGGCTACTTGTCCCACATGCTTGAGAATGGTATAAGGACCATA
>SNQJ01S0002321.1:223052-238369 GCA_010110895.2 Picea sitchensis | reverse complement strand
TTAGCAAACTTCTCTTCACCTTCACTTTTAAAAACACATGTTCACCCACTTTAAAATCTCTGAAAACTATGTTCTTGTATGCATAAATTTTATGTTTGTCGTGGGATGGATATGCAACTATAAAATGCAATTTGGGAATCGACAATGATTTTATAGAATTTTTCACATCTCCAACCTTGAGGACAAATGCTAGTTTTGAAGGGAGAGGGCATTTCAAGGGAGGGGGGATGTTAAGTTACTACCCTCACCTCTCTATTTTGGGGTACTTAAGAGTTAGTAAATTAATGTATGGGGCCATATTCTTTTAATAAGGCCCATTATATAGTTAATGGGTAGTACATAATGTAAAAAGGTCATCATTATTAAATAAGGCCCACTATCTGCTTGGTAATCATTAATGATGTGACCAAACGTAGTTAGGATTTTTCTACTAAGAAACTATTGAGAGAGATAAAATGCTATGTATTGTTTCATCTGGGATTTTTATGATCCAACACCTTAAAAAATGTTAAAAAGCCACTGATTATAGTCCACTTTGAGGGGGAAACCTCCTTTTACAATATATCCAATTTAGAATAAAATATGAGATGAGATAATATGTTCCTGAGACTAGGTCTCCTCGATATATATACGAGACAAAGCGTACAATTATAATGAAAGGGTACAATGAAGGGTTCTATCCGACATACAATTATAATACTATAAATGTAATAATTTAATATATATGGATTAATAAGGGGTTTTTAACATAAAATGGGGCTTTGTCTAGGTATTAACATGCCCCTCCCATTCAAACAATTTGTGTCCTCAACACTTGTCTAATTGTAGGTGTTTCTTCATGAATAAATCATCTTCCCATGTTGCCTCTTCCACTGGTAGGTTCTTCTATTTGACGAGGTACTCCGTGATTGCTCAATTTCTCAGATGCTTAATCCTTGTTTTAAATATTGTTTCTATTTCTAGTAATATTTTCCCTTCTTCATTAATCTATGGTAAAATAGTTTGGACTGGGATATTATTCTCAATTACCTTCTTTAAGTAAGAAACATAGAAGGTTGGATATACACATGAATATGGAGGCAACTCCAGTTTGTAAGACAAACTTCCAATCCTTTGCAAAACCTTATAGGGGCCATAATATTTGGGTATTGATTTAGTGTCCTTATTTTGTGTATGGTTTTATCCTAAAAAATACCCAATCCCCCTCTTCAAAGTCACTTTCACTGCGATGATGATCTACTTCTTATTTCATCCTATTTTGTGCTATAACCAAGCTATCCTTGAATAGTTTGAGAACCTCTTGTTGGTCCCCTATGTGGTCCTCCACTTCTTGAACCTTTATATTCCCTTTCAAGGGTGATGTAATGGATGTAGGATGATATACATAAAGTGACATAGATGGGAACATTTTTGATGAAGTATGGAAGGATGTGCTGTACCACCATTCTACCAAGGGAAACCACTTGACCCATCATGTCTATTTATCAGATGTAAAACAAGAAAGATATCCTTCTAGACATTTATTCACAATATTAGTTTTCCCATTGGATTGAGGGTGGTAAGATGAGTTGTGATCCAATTGACTAACTAGAAAAAAGATATTTTAGTATAAAATTTCTAGTGAAAATTGGATCTCTGTCACTTACAATAATATTGGGGACTCCGTGTAGATTTTGAATTGTTTCCATGAATGTTGTGGCTACTATACTTTATTTAAAGGGATGAGAAAGAGAGAAAAAATGGGCATACTTTTTCAATTGATCCACTACTACCATGATGACATTCTTTCCTTTGGATTTGGGTAAACCTATAATAAAATCCATTAGAACTTATTCCCAACATTGAATTGGTATAGCTAATGGTTGTAGGAGACCTGACATCTTGATTGTTTCTCCCTTATTTTGTTGGAAAACTAAACATTCAGACACAAAATTTTGAACATCAGTTTTAATACCTTCCCAGAAAAAATCCTTCTTGATCCTATGGTATGCTTTCAAGAATCCTAAATGTCCTCCTATAGGAGAAGTGTGCAATTCCAAAAGAAACTTATGTTTGAGTTGGGAATTATTACATAAATATAGGCAATCATTATACCATAGAAAATCATTCTTCCATAAAACATTATCTAATGAATTGGGGTCCTCAATTAGTTGTTGATTAATCTTTCACACCTCTTGATATTGCTTCTATTATGTCCTTGCTTCCTCCACCCAATCAAATTGTGGAATAGAAGTAACACATAATGGACCTTATATTTCTTCTTCTTTCCTTGAAAGGGAATCTGCCACAAAATTATGTTTTCCTTTTTTGTAAATAATTCCAAAGTCATAACCTAGAATATTTGTGACCCGTTTTTTTTTTTCTTCTGAAGATAATCATTTCTCCAAGAAGTACATCAAACTATCATGATCTGTTGTTACTTTCAAGTGTCTTCCTATTAGGTAAGGGCACCATTTCTAAACTGCATGTAGTATGTCCAACATTTCTTTTTCATAAATGTGTTTGACTAAGTTTTTTCCTTTAAGTTGGCTTCTTTCAAAGGAAAGGGGCATTTCTTCTTGCATTAAAACTAAACCAATTCCATGGCCTGAGGCATCACACTCCATAATAAATGTTTTTGTAAAGTTTAGTGTGGCCAGGATGGGAGTAGTACACATAGCCTCCTTAAGTTTTTCAAAATATTTGGTTCCTTCTTCAGTCCAAGAAATTGCTTCCTTATTTAATAATGTTGTTAGAGGTGTTTCTATTTGACCATAATTCTTAAAACAATTGTGATAATATCCCATTAACCCTAATAATCCTCTAAGTTTCTTCAAGGTTTTGGGAATCAACCATTCCCTCATATATTTAATTTTGTCAGGGTCCAGTTTTACACCTTCATGAGATAGAAGATGACCCAAATATTCTACTTATTGAACCCAAAAGGCACACTTGGAAGACTTTACATAAATTTTATTCTCTTCCAATAGTTGTAATACTCTTTCAACATGGTGTAAATGCTCTTCCCAAGATTTTTTCTAGATTAGTATGTCATCAAAAAATACTAACACAAATTTTCTAAGGGATTGAAAATAGAATTCATCAAGCTTTGAAATGTCGAAGGTGAATTAATAAGTCCAAATGGCATAACCAAAAACTCATAGTGACTTTCATGTGTTATAAAAGTTGTTTTAGGAATGTTTTCCTACCTCATTCTAATTTGATAATATCCCAAATGAAGATCCATCTTAATAAAAAATTTAGCTCCATGAAATTAATCTAATAATTCATCAATGAAAGGAATAGGAAACTTCTCTTTGATGTTCATTTTGTTGAGTTGTCTATAATATGGAAACATACACCATGCCCCATCCTTTTTTGTAACCATCACCACTAGTGAAGAGAAAGAACTTTAGCTAGGTTGAATGATGTCGACCTCTAACATTTTCTGGATCATGCAATCAATCTCACTTTGTTGTGCATTTGGATACATGTAAGACCTAATTCTAGTTGGTACACTTCCTGGTTGCAAATGGATAGCATGGTCATGATCTCAAGCAGGTGGAAGACCATTAGGAATTTCACCAAATACCTTGGAAGATTGTTGATAACTATTTGGAGGTTTAATGGAGTAGATGATATAGATGTTTGACATCAAGTGAGAAAAATTATGCAACTACACCCTGGTGTCCATTTTTGAGTAGTTTTTTCATGCTATTAGAGCTTATCACTTTAGAGGTTTCCCTTGGATACCTCTAAACTCAATTTCCTTTCCATCTAATCAAAATCTCATGAAAAGATATTGAAAATTAAGGGCCACTATTCCCAATCATTGTAACCATTGGACCCCTAATACAACATCAACACCCCCCATTTGGATGGAAATCATGGGGCTATCCAGAAAACACTCCCCCATGTTGAGATTAATACTATGGAATTTTCCTTAACAATTTATGGTGCCTCAATATACAATCATTACCTGAAATTTTGGTGCGGGATATACAAAGAAATTAAGATATTTTTCTAATTTGTAATTGATGAAATTATGGGTACTACGAGAATCAATCAATATTGTTAAATTTTTCTTTTTGATGTGTCCTTTTATATTAAGGCTTTGTCGAGTAATAATGTTGGCCAATGCATGACAATATATTGTTGGATTATTCAATTCGTGATCTTCTTCCTCTTCACAGTCTATCTAGAATAATTTCTTCTCACCACATTTATTTCCTTTACTATTGTTACGAGAAAAATATCTATGGCAAGGGGTAAACCACAACAGACAGAACGACACCCAGAAATCAACTCTAAACTCAAGTATGCTAGATAAATGGAAATGATAACAAGAGAATGCTAAGCGCCTACCTCGTCTGGATGTCCGAAGAAGACATCAACTGAGCTCATAGCCAAAAGATTGATGCCTACATCTTGTCTTCAACAATCAAGATATACAAGCATATAGAAATTATATAGAAAGTTAGCATATAAACTAGCAAAATCCATTAAAATGTATGAAACATATTCCCATGGAAAGTAATGTAAATATTTGAAACATATAATTGGACAAGAAAATAGTATTTCTATTAATGTAATCAACATAAGTACATATGTGACAAACTTATGTAACGATGCATATCGGAACCAACAAACTAATTCCCTCCAGTTGGAACTTTATCACTTCAATACTCCACAAAGGTAAGATCATAAGTAGTAGGATTCAATGAGGTTCTCCATCTCAATATAGGAAGAGCTTGGGGGATGAACACAAAGAGTTCATACTTTCAAGGACAAAGGGATGTAGACTTAGTATGAAGTGAAATTTCTCTAGAGTGTCTTTTCTCTCAATGATGTGTATATTCAAAGGCTTGTATATGGCTCAATTTATAGCCTCCAAATGGAATTGAAGGGTCAGGGCAGAGTATTTCTAGTATGTGGAAGGTCAAGGATCATGGATCTCATGACATGGCATGGAAACCCAACATATTTTTAATTTTTGATCAGAAAACCAGATGTACGCGAGTTGTAATGGAGAAACCTACATATACGCAAGATTTCTAACTGGAGCCCACATATATGGACACAAATTTGTATTTTTAGCTCTGGAGTGAGAAAAAAGGGGAATTTAAGTCTACAGAGGGAAATGGAAGGCCATCAAAGAAATATGCATGGAGTGTGGAAAAATTTTCTATAAAATATTCCCCCTAATGTGTGAGGTCAGAAAATAAAATGTGATGGCCGAAATACATTATAATTCCCAGAAGTGGAGTAATGAGGACCTAGCTGGAAAAACTAGTTACTCACGAGAATATTACAATTCATCTTGACTCTGTACACATGGCTAACAAACTGAATTACACTGCATAACGATGTGGATATATATCAAATAGTTGTTCATGGCCATGAATAGGAAATACAATGTGGACACATGCCATAGGCTTTCATAGTCATGAACAAGACACAGTGGAGTCCAGTCTCAAAATAAACTGAAGATATTTGTATGTAATAGAGTATAATCTGATCGACTTCCATGATCACTGAAGTCATATAGGTATTGGTCTGATGAAATACATCAACATATATGAGATCCACTACTATGAACTGGAGGTCTTCCACAATATCCATCGAAGGTGCAAGTCTACATCATGTGAATAAAGGGGTTGAATTCGAACACAATGAGACTACATTTGATTATAGGTCATTGAGGTATACCATTAAAAAAATGTGAGACAACCCACCAATAATGAAGGTAGGTGGAAAGGCACCAAGTACATTCCACAAGTGTAAATAAGGGTGTTGAGGTCGAACACTTGAAGAATACATCGATTAAGAGACATTAATGTATTCCCAAATGTCGATGGCGGGAGAACCTACCACTGATGACTGCAAGAATTTAGGTAATCATATAAATATAGACCTCGATTCTAGAATATATGAGTTGAAGTCGATGGAAGGAGACCTACTGAAAAGAGAGCATTAAGGAATATCTCATCATCTAGCATGAGGTGCAAAGAAATATCTTGATTATTAGGAAGAGATCAAATGAATAGGATGTTCACTAACCAACAACCATGTGTGTCTCTTGCGTGCACTAGATACAAGTAGTACATGAAAGAGACCCTTTGAATAGCAGCCAATGATGAAAATTTGTCGACAAAGTCCAAGAAACCACCAATAGGGTATAATGGAATCCAATACACTACACGAATCCAAATGTGTGAATATATTTCTTACCATCGAACACAAGGGAAACCCCTCATTCAGCGACCAATGGAGAGATGTAATCTGCTAGGTTCAAGGTCACCTACCAATTATGAAAGTAGGCCCAAGGTGCAAGGTAGGACAATAGCTTCACGTGATTATGAGGTTCACTTGTAAGGGGATGGCTAACATGCAAAGTCAAGGAGTTCTGAGGAATGGTCGACACAGGCTTAGACTTCCTTTGAACAAGAGCATAAGACAAAGGAATAAATTAGGAAGCACAGACTTAACATTGATCGTTGACAAAAGTTTGAGATGCAGGAGGCATCGACAAACTCTCCATAGGGACTAGAAGAGTAACCAGTCAAAAGAGTAGACTCTAAGTAATGAGTTCAAATTCCTAAGGCCATGTTAAACCCAAACCTTGGATTAAATGGACTCAAGAATTTTTTCTTTCTTCAAAGGTGACACGACTTTTGTCGATAAGAGATAATATTATTTTCCCTCTTGTCTTCTTTTGCTTTTCATAGGCAAACAAATGTTATGATATAAGAGAGGAAACGAGTGTCGTGAGTAAGAAACTAGTTCCAAGCAATGGAACATACCTATGCTCAATGCAGGGAAGTCCATGTAGTACATGGACACTCAGGGGGATGTTTCCTCTATAGGTAAAGGGATGTCAGGATGAAAAGGATATATAAAAGGAACTGCCTGGCTAAAGTTGAGAATTGCTAGGGAAAAAGAGATTATAATGAGAAAGAGGGAGTTGACATTAGGCTAAAAAATGCAAGCAAGATAATGGGATGCAATTATAGCTTAACTCAAAAATGTCTTTTTTCATAGATTTAGTCCCCTAGGCCCGAAAAAGTATAAAATAATACCGAGGAGAAAAATTTTATCCAATCGTGACTAGAGTATTCAATTTTTGTAACTTGTCTATTTGGTATAGAAAAGGGTTAAACTTATAAAAAAAATAGACATCCTTTCAAATCTATTTAAAGAGGGTGAAAGAAACAATTTCACTCGACAATATTTTCATTTTTTCGGGAGTCACAAAAGAGCTTAACCAAGACTCAGCGGGAGTCCCATAAGTAGTGGTCAGAATGAGATTGAGTAAGAGTAATGAGGTTCGAACGCAAAGTCATAGTGGGGATATAAGGGACTCCTGAGCCTAATAGAAAGATTATAGCATGGATGCAAAAATGCAAAGGGGAGCTAAGCTAGGATGCCCATGGAAGGTAGGCTCTACCACTTGAATTAAAACACTTTTAAACAACAAAGAAGGTTCTGTGTCGCAACTCAGTGGGGTCGATCCTAAGGAAAAATGCTACAAGAAATGGATAACAAAAAAATTCATGGAGGGGGGAATCTAACCTATATTCAAGTTTCGAGATCATGACCTGAAAAAAAAAATCGACGTCAAGAAACATACCAAAGAAAATGTCTCCAAAGTCTTGTATATAAGACCAAAAAAAATAACCCATAAGTTAATAAGTCTAATATAGAAACCTCTGATAAAACATGTGTTAATGGATACGAAACCTAAAAACAAGAAAACCTGAAAGTACAATATGTAAAAAAAATCACACAACCTTGCAACTTATGCATAGTAGTTCTCCAGGTAGGGCCCATTGCTAGGCCCAGGCCAAGGGATTTTTTGGTAATAAACTTGTAAAGTTTCCATTTCAGTAAGAGGTTTAAAATATAAAGTCATAGCTTCAAGGATAGTCTCATTTGAAGGAAACTCAACATCCATGAAACCGGGGCTCAACAACTCACAAATACTAGGGCTCAAAGTCTCACAAACAATAAGATTAGACTCAAGAGGAAATTTCATATTACTCGGGCCCATAGGGGGAGGCCAGGGCTCCCACACAGGTCTTTTGTCGATAACCAACAACTCAATTGTAGTTGACATAAGCTTAGGAGAACCCAAAAATTTCCAAGCTAAGGAGGATGAAATACTTTCATAGGATCCTTCATCTACAATATATTGACGAATTCCCACTATCTGGAAGGGTTAAAAAGAAGGAAGGAGAGGCTCTCCAAGATCATTTTGATTAGAGGAAACCATCCTAGGAATTAGAGGGAGTGTGCTCAGAGAGAGTGGAATGATCCCTTGTTCAGAAGGTACATAACTGGAAATGATAAGGACATGGTTGAAAGATGCATCACCCTCCAAAAGAAGAGTGGGATTGGACACATATTTCATCGGCAATTTCACCTCCTTAAACTTGTCATTCTCCAAGAGAAGAGTGGGATCAACCGAAGATTGCATTGACACAACCACTTCTTCAACCATTGTTTGAATAGGATACGAGACAACATGGTTAAGAGACACATCACCCCCCAAAACAACAGTGGTGTCGGACGAAGATTGCATCGGCACAAACACTGCATCAACCAACAAAAGATTAGATTGGTGATAAGCTGAATATGACTCAGAACTAGAAGGGCCATCAGATAAGGACCCTTCTTTTTGTACCACCGTAATAGCAGGGCACACATGATTTAGGTGATCTCCTTTTCAAAGTCTACAAAGGAACTTGGGATTACGTCCTATACATCTAGGCTTCTCAATCGTATCAATGCCCCAACATGAATTACAGTGGCTAGTGACATGCTCCCAACATGACTTGCAGAGGCTAGTAGGATATCTCGAACATGAATTGTAGAGGTTGGTGTTGTTTGTCTAGTGTGACTAACAATGACTAGAGTTGTGTCCCCAACATGACTTGCAGCGGTTGGTTGAAGGTATTTAACATGACTTTCAGAGGTTGTTGACCTATCTCCAACATTACTTGCATAGGTTGTTGACCTATCTCCAACATGACTAGCATAGGTTGGGGATATGAAAAGATGGGAAGGTATCATCCTAGATGGGAACACTTGTGAGGAGAAAGTGATATGATACGGATTATCCATGTGAGAATATCCATTTCCGCCTGATGAAGGAACTCTGTGCAGTGGGTTTCCCATGTTATAATATTTATCCCACCCTAATGTAATATTAGAGGTTGGAGGAATATTTTCCATAAAAGAAGCATTCATGGGAAAATGAATTGCAGACGATGTATAGACGGTCGGGATGTATGAAGTATAAACATCGCCCATATGTTCATTCCACCCTTGAAAATTATAGCTAGGATTAGGTCCGAAGGAAGGAGGATTCCAACCCCTTATTGTAGGAAATGACTAAGGGATATGCCCCCCACCCACCGGGAAATGATTACAAGGAGGCGACGTGCCCCCTATCCCAAAACTAGTGTTGACATTGGGTGTTAGAAAGGAGGATGAAATGTATGAAGTCATATTCAGCATACCAGAAGAGAAAGGATTAGAGGCCAGGGGCATCGACTGAGTACTATAACAAGGCATCCCCATCAAAAAGGTTCCAGGGGGAATGGATATCGATGATGACAAAATCATACTATTCGAAAAGATAAAAGGATACGTCCCCGTGGACTGATCTGAGCTCATGAAATGGGTAGAGCTAATTGATGGATTCATGGGGGTTCCACCAACCATAATAGAGTTTGGAGTCAAAACAATACTCAGAATAGGATAATCGTGAGCCTAAGCGATGGAGATGGTTCATACCACATTTATTAATTCTATTCCTTTTAGGAGGCATCTCTGTATCAAACCAAACTATGGTAATTGATTCAAGAGATGACAAGACCGACGAGGAGGTTAGTCTCACTCTATGATGACTCAAAACTCGTGACGTAAAGAAAAATCCTAAGGCAAACTAATATACCAAGAGCACACTCCTAAATAAAACTAGAAGCCAAATGCACACAAACAAAATAATATGGATGAAAGGGACCTCTCGAACTAAAGAAGGTATGCCTCTCCTAGGAGGGGATGAGACTCCCAAAAAATAGAGTGGAGGTAAAAAAATAATTTATAAGGACCCTCGTGGGATTCACAGTGTAATCGGTCGGATTCCTCCGGAGATAAAATTGTCCATAAAGTCTGTGTGTTTTATGATCCCTATCTAACTCAGGGTACATGCAGAAAACCCCTGCAAGCAACCTATGTGGGTACCTAGGTCAAGCAACTAAAGTTACCATAGTATAACCAATTCTCAGGCGAGAATTTGTAGGTTTGGTCCACCATATGGGCAGGGTAGAAAATCTCAAAATCTCGAAAGCACTGCCTCTCAAGGAGGTAAAGGAACTAGTGAAACCCGCAAATATGAATATAACCCCATAAATAACTCTAAAGCTAGGAAGGTATTAGAGGGATATATCTGCAACCAACTTAGCATGACCTCATGCTTAAATTCGATGTGATAAAATCCTCCCAAGGACTCCAATTACACAATGGGTTTCACCACTCCTTGGTCAGACACATATATTGAGTTTTATATCCTTGGAGAAGTTAACTCACAAAATCCTATTCCAAGGCCCTAGGTCCTACACTTGTTTGTGTACCCTGAAAAATAAAATCGTTTCTAATCAATTTTAATTATTCAACATTAATTTTAATGGCTTCTTCTTACTCAAGAGGTGTGATCATGAAACTGATGGTATGATGAATCAATATANAATAAAAAAATAAAAAATTATTGATAATGGCTAGTCTTGATTTTCAAAGATATTGTATGCTTCTAAATTCTATTATATGAAAGAAATCTCTGTAATTTCAATGAAGTGCAATCTTTCCTAACATGCCAAAACTAATGTAATGCAACCAAAACTGCAAAATCTCTAAACACAATGGAAAAAGAAAAATATTTTTGTATTTTAAATATAATGGAATGAAAATGAAAGGAATGAATAAACGACCTCCAAGCATACCCTACTGCAAGCACAAAGAGACAATCCAAGAATAAAACTAAGAAGCGACTACCTAGACCAAAATGCAAGGACAACAAAATGAGAAAAATGACACGAAATGAGTTTGCCCGAAATATCCACCAATAATGCAGCTTCCTATCACTATGTAAGAAATCAACAGTCAATACAAGGACGCAAGAAGTCTCAACAACTAACAAAACTCACCCAGAAAACACCAAACTAATCCAAACAAACTCATAAAATAGTGTACATGATTGTTCAAGGAGCATAAGCATATGTACGTGCCCTAAGAACTGACAGCTCACGTATGCACGTGACTATCAAGGGAAAACCCACATATGCCAAAGAAGACACTTCCAGGGCAAGGTTCGGGCCAAGAAACTCATATGTAAAGAAAAAAAAAGGTTGTTAAGAAACATGTGACACAGAAACTCAAGAAAACATAGAGCAATGAAGGAGAAAAATCATCCAATACCACAAAAGGGTGATATTCCCCAGTGGAGTCATCAATTCTGCTACTAGGAAAATATCTATAGAAACGGGTAAACCACAATAGACAGAACGACACCCATAAATCAAATCTAAACTCAAGTATTCTAGATAAATGGATATCCTAACAAAAGAAGGATAAGTGCCTACCTTGTCTGAACATATAAAGAAGACCTTAGTTGAGCTCATGACCGAAATATTGATTCCTGCAACTTGTCCTCAACAATCAAGATATACATGCATATAGAAATTATATAGAAAATTAGCTTTTAAACTAGAATAATCCATTAAAATGTATGAAAAATATGGCCATGGAAAGTAATGTAAATATTTGCAACATATAATTGGATGAGAAAAGAGTATTTCTATTAATGTAATCAACAAAGTACATATGTGACAAACTTATGTAACGACACATATCAGAACCAAGAACTAAGTCCCTCCAACTGGGTCTTCACCACTTCAATCATCCACAAAGGTAAGCTCACAAGTAGTAAGAGTCAATGAGGTTCTCCATCTCAATATAGCAAGAGCTTGGAGGATGAACACAAAGAGTTCATAATTTCAAGGACAAAGGGATGCAGACTCAATATGAAGTGAAATTTCTCCAGAGTGTCTTTGCTCTCAATGATGTGTCTATTCAAAGGCTTGTATATGGCTCAATTTATAGCCTCTGAATGGAATTTAAGGGTCAGGGCGGAGCGTTTCCAGTATATGAAAGGTCAAGGATCATGGATCTCATGACATGGCATGGAAACCCAACATATTTTTAATTTTTGAGCACAAAACCCGATGTACATGGGTTGTAATGGAGAAACCTGTGTATACACAAGTTGTCTAAATGGGGCCCACATATATGGACAAAATTTTTTATTTTTAGCTCAAGAGTGAGAAAAAACGAGAATTTAAATTTGCAGAGTGAAATAGAAGGACATCTAAGAAAGATGCATGGAGTGTGGAAAAAAATTCTATAACAATTGTACTTGTTGTCACAATTGAAACATAGTATTTTTTCTCGTCTTTCATCCATTTGTTGAGGTGTCAACCTTGTTGTTTGAAGTACGCATGTGTTATGACCCCAAAAATGATCTCTATTTGTTGTGTATGGTCCAATGGTAGACTTGTGTGTAGCCTTATTTTTGGCTTGAATATGATGAGGATATTGCATAGACTCCATAATATTTGAAGGATGTATTAAGAAAATCTCATGTTTTATGTCTTGTTTTAATTAACTTATGTAAGCTTCCAACAATTGTTCATCACTTATGTCATCCACTCTTGTGGTCAATACCTAGAATTATGAATTATAGTCTTCAATATCACCTAAGTGTTTGATTCTTGTCAATTGACTGAAGTATTCATCTTCCCACACTTTCCCGTATTTTTCTTCTAAGTGTCTTGTAAATAAACCCCAAGTATAATGATAAAGAGGGGGCTTCCTTTGAACTACCCATTGATACCACTGATATGGTTTTATCTCAAAGTTCAAGGTTGTTATGTGAATCCTTTCCTTATCATCTATAATATCATGCAGTTCAAAATATTTATATATTTGGTTCACCCAGGTAAAGACCTCTATTCCATCAAACTTATTTAATTAAATATTGGGAAAGTTGAATTTAGGACCCCCACCGTAATTAACTCCACTGTTAGAGTTAAATCCACTAGAAAATTGTTTATTATCAACAGGTTGTTCAACCAGAATACTACCTTTATTTTCCTGAGTTCCTTGTATTTTGATATCTCCTTTAGATAGTATATCATCTAGAGCATGAAACATCATGGAAGACAAGTAATTTTTCAATTCCTTCATGGATGTTTGTATATCATCCATCTTATTTTTCATGTCATCCATCTTCTTATCTATCTTATTTTTCATTTCATCCATATTTATTTTCATTTCATTATTATTATCATTCATATTCTTATCCATCTTGTTTTCCATTTCATCCATATTTATTTTCATAGTTTTATCCATATTATGTTCCATTTGTTCACTATTTTTAATGATCCTCTTTTCCATCTCGTGATAAATCTTGTTGATTTCATATTGAGTCGTGGTTGAGTTTTCTAGAGGTTTAGTTGGTGAAGTAAATTTTGGAGGAGCCTTTGGAGCCATGTAAGAAAATAAGTATTATCCTATTTCTCCTCATTATTACAAAGTTTTAATCACCAAACACATATCTTCCAATAAAAAGTTATGTCAATTGTAAGTTATGTACCTTTTAAGCCCTTAATTTGGACTATATCCTCTTGACCGACCTTCCTTCTGATGTATCTATTAAATTTCGGCCCTTCTCAATATAAAATTTATACCTGTAGTACATTAAAATGTCATCTATACAATGCCATAGGTATGACCAAAATTGGATGTGCCAAGTGAAAGTTAGGGTAACTTTTCCAAACCTTTCTGATTTTTGTTTTTTCCAGGAGAACGAACATGTACAAAATTCCACGTGTCCAATATTTCATAATTGATTCTAAAATTTCTACCAAAAATACTATGGACTGTACTCTTTCAAATGCAATAGGTCTCACAAAATTTGTATCCTCTTTGAAGAAGATATGATTATTTTACCCATAGCACATGTTTGAGACTAGTTATAGGACTAGTCAAAAACCCTATCTTCCACAGGGTATATCTCTGAAATTATAATGACCCAGAAGCTGAAATTTTTACTAGAGATACATTGACATGTATTATAAATAAACTTCAAGTTTAAATATTTTAATAATACATAAAAAAGGTTATAGGGAAAATTCTAAGATGTCTTGCTAAAATTTCTAAAAAAAAACCTGGAAAAGAAAAATCCATTAGACCTCCAAAAATTCATCATAGCAAGTTATATTAGGGTTTTTCTTTTCTAGGAAAGTCATTACGAATATGTCATATTAGCTCAAAAAAATGTTACAACAAAAATTTCAAGGTGATTTTCCTTTAAATATGATAAAAAATCAATGATTATAGTCCACTTCGAGGGGGAAACCTCCTTTTACAATATATCCAATTCAAAATACAATATGAGATGATATAATATGGTCCTAAGACTAGGTCTCCTTGGTATACATATAGGAGACAAATGGTACAATTATAATGAAAGGGTACCAAGAAGGGTTCTAGCAGACATACAATTACAGTAGTACAAATGTAATAATTCAATATCTAGGGCTTAATAAGGTATTTTACACATAAAATAGGGCTTTGTTTAGGTCTTAACAGGGATTGCTATTGTATTGGAGATATGTTCAAAGGAAATTTCCCCTTCGAATATGTTGGTGATCATTTCTCTCCCTTTTCAAATTATCAATACAAGGTTTATCTTCTATAGGTTTAATCTTATTGTCTCTAGTAAATGATTTTATACATATTTCTTTGAATATTGTTCATGTTCTTTTGTCTCTATTGGTTAAGTACATTACAACATATCTGAACATTGTTATAGCCTTAATTTCCACCCTACATGTCAGAAGGGAATCCATAAGAGGATGTAACTCAAAATGCATGTTTTGCCTAAGATTTGAGCCCCTTTTGGAGATCATTGTTGGACACGTGGTGGACAACAAGTGATGATCATTGCTCCTCAAAAGTGTTCAACAAGAAATGACCCATAAAAACTTTTATATTTGGGGAGTTATGAGAAGATAGGCAACGTATGAGTTGCATCTTCAATTCAAGGGCCTAGGAACTCACAAAATTATATTTTCTAGTGGTCTCTAGAATATCTATAAGCTCTCCCAAGCCTCCTCCAAAGAACTATATAAAAAATGCAAGTCTTGGGAAAGAGGGAGGAGAATAAAAAGTATTGTTATGTTGTCCATTTACAGAGGTTCTTGTTCTATCCATCA
>SNQJ01S0002321.1:177979-192383 GCA_010110895.2 Picea sitchensis | reverse complement strand
TAACAAATTATAGTTATATATATTTTAAATAATCTTAATAATAATAAACTTTTTTTTAATAAATTTTTTATTTTTAATTTTAAAAAATCTCTTAACTTGAATATGATATCATTATCACTTTCCACTTATAAATACAATTTTGAAACTCTCAAATTTATTTTTAAAATCCTTATAAATATACTCTTTCATATTAGAAAATCTCTTAACTTAATATGATGTCAAGATCACTTTTCACTTATAAATAAATATAGAATGAAACTCCCAAAATTTTCTTTTAGATCCTTAGAAAAATCATATTAGAAATCTCTATATGATATCATTATCACTTTCAACTTATAAATAATACAAAAATTTTAAACTCCTTAAATTTTTTTTTAAATCACTATACATATACTTTTCATATTAAAAAAATCTCTTAACTTGATGTCATTATCTCTTTCCACTTATAAATAAATATAGGAGAATTTTTTAACTCCCACATTTCCTTTTTAAATTCTTATACTTATAAATAAATATAGGAGAATTTTGAAACTCCCACATCTCCTTTTCAAATCCTTATAAATAAATATAGGAGAATTTTGAAACTCCCACATCTCCTTTTTAAATCCTTATAAATATACACTTTATATTAGAAAATATCATAACTTTGACTATTGACTATGATGTCATTATTATAAGGAAAATTTTAACAATTCATTGGATACGAATCATACGATATATATATATGAATAGTACAATTGCATTGCATCGATAGAATATATCCAAAACAGATTTTAAAAGAAACAGTAAATCTGACAATCTAAATAACTATCTCAGCCGCTTGTGTAAGTCGCGCTGAAATAACCCACCAACAGAAACTCCATCTAACAGAACGTCAGGCGTCGCAGCCCTGCCCGGCATTAATTTAGGGCTTCAAGTAGACTGGTCGAGTTTCTTGGCTGCCTGGGCGTCCGCCTGGGCTTGGGCCTTCTTGAACAGCTTATGATCGGTGTGCTCTTTGAAGGTCTTCGCCGGAAATAATGGAGGATTCTTTTCGTCCACCACCTCCTTCATGGGTCCGATCAGGGCATCTTTAGGCGGATCGCAGAACACAGCCCACGAAATTCTCACCTTCTCTTTGTTCACCAGTCCTCTGTGCAGCCCGCTCTTGAATTTCCCGTTGCTCAATATCTGATCAGTGGCAATTAAACATTAATTACCAGATGTGATAAACAATGAAATGGTTTGTGAAAAAAATTGGATGACTGGCGTACCTCGACTTGGTCGCCAATGTGGACAATGAGGGCGCCGGGAATACATTTGGCCGTAACCCATTTGCCCTCATAGAAGAGCTGAAGGCCGGGCACCATGTTATGCAGAAGGAATGTCAGTGCACTGATGTCGGTGTGTGCCTCCACTCCGAGAGCGAGCTCTGGTTGTGGACAGCGTGGATAGTAATTTATTTTCAACTGCATTTCCAGGTTTTCACCGCCGAGCACGCGCTCCATTCTCTCTTCCTCCACGCCCAGATCCAACGAAAGAGTCCCCAGGATTTTGGTCACAAGCTTCCGTATCTCCCGACCGTAGGCGTCTGTCACCTCGCTGCAATATATACATATACATGAATTAATTACATATGGATTAGTGTATAAGAATCAGTAAAAAGGAGTAACTGAGAAGAGATATATATACATGTATTCTTGGGGGTGTTTGGGCCAGGTGGTCATGTCTCTGCGTTGTTCAGGCCAGAGGAGGTGGAAATAGTAATCCTCCCATTCGAGCTGACCGCTGGCGTTGTTGGCGAGCTTGGAGCCGTACCCCGCTATCTTCCCCGCTGCGTGATCTTTCGCGTATTTCTCCTTCTCCTCGACGGGGAGGTCGAAGAAGGCCTTCCCCGCTGCCTGCAGACGCTCTATCAAAGTTTCAGATATGCCATGGTTCAGCAGTTGCATGACCCCCCACTCCCTGCTCGCCTCCGCCACCTGACGCCCGATCTCCTTCTTGATTTCCTCGTCCACAGAATCCCATCCGGCAACGTCTACCACTGGAATCTGTGGGCCTTCCTCTTCCACTCCTTTCAATTTGAGAACGCACTCGGTGGGCCTTTCCTCCACCGGTCTCACGTACTCGAGAGGAATCGCGGCCAGGCCGCTCATTGCCAGGCTCTCCACTCGCGCCGGTGCCATGGTAATTAGAAACTAGAATTCAGGTATGAGAGAAAAAGAATGGAATTGAGGAGTGCAGAGTTTATGGAGATTGTGATATAAATAGATTGCATGCTGTAATTACCACTCTTTTTCGAAACTGGGCCGCTGGATGAGGTTTCAACAGGTAGCATGTGCAGGTTGGTTGGGAGCGCGTTTACCGAATGAGAATATTTTAGTTATTGATGGCTTCATCGTCATGACTATACATCGAATAACTAGGTTTTTCCACGATTGAAGTACCGTGCTTCACAATGCGGCATTCCGTCTGTGGTTAGAATGGTAGAAGAACGCACAGCGACTTCCAAGTAGGCACGTGAAATCACGACCAGCTAACTGGTTATTTCATTCCTTGAAATTTCCAATTAAAGTACACACACGTTAAATGTTGCACTCCACGATACCGTATTTTTTATAAAGATGTCACTATGCCGTTGAGCGTTTTTGCCGGCGAGTTCCATGTTTAGGTCGTGGGAAGGCCCGGAATGTCAATTCTCTTTAAAACATTTTATTAAAGGTGAAGGATATCCCTTCAAGGCAGAATCTAATTAGGAGGATCTTAACGATATCCCTTAAGGCATAATCTAAATAGTATCATTGATTAATCTAAATAGGATCCATCAAGGATATACATTGAGAAACGGTTTTGTAATATCCCCATGAAAGATTAATATCCCCAATGATATACAAAACATGATAAAAATATCCCCAGTGAAAGATTAAGAGTTCCATGCTCTGGTCATTGTCTTCTCGTCATATCAAATACAATGTGTATTCGTGTTTTCATGTGTATTCGTGTTTGAAAACATATGTATACTTCGATTTTGAGTCTGTGTATTAATAATGTATTTTGTTTATTCATTTTGAGTTTGGGGTATTAATAATGTATTTTGTTTATTCATGAAATTTTGGATTGTTTAAAAAATTGAAAGGATAGAGAATTTAGAAATGTAATGCTTTAAATATTAATAAAAAAATATATAGTTGGTTGCAAGATAGATAAGGAAAAAAATATGGGGTTATGATTCAACTAGAGAGAGGTTAAATAAGTTAAGTATTTATATTATTTTATTCACTCATCTTGATTTTAGTTGGGAATAGTGGTTACATGAACTTCTTGGGGAAGGTTATGTGGTGCTTTATTGCATGTAATTATATCAAAGGTGTTTTTGGTTGTTTGAGGGTTACTCGTTTATTGTTACTCACTCATTTTGTTTCTCATTCATTGTTACTCATTTGTCGGTTCACCATTCATTTGGTTCCTCATTCATTCTTGCTCATTCTTGGTCTTGTTTTGGGCATGAGAAATGAATTATGGGAGGAAAAGAGCCATTTATTTTTTGTTATAAGTAATTGTTGATTATTCTAGAAAGGAATGGATGCTTGTGTGCATGAGATCGATGACAGTTGTGAAAGAACCGTCCATCGATTCTCACCCTGGAAATGAAGTGGAACATCCTGAGGAACTGCATTGCAGAGAAAGGGGTTCATTTCTTTGGGTTGTATAGGCTAAAGGGGAAGAGAGCTGGTAAACTAGGATTGTTGTGTGGTTGGAAAATTCGTGAGAGCTTATTAACTAATTCTTATGTGTTTTAGAGTCGACCTAGGACCTCTCCGACTCTGGGTGACCTGTTGTTGAGAGCTAGAACAACAAATTCTATGGTTGGGTGGAACACCCAATGTCTGCAACCAGTTTGTGAATGGTTTATTTAAAGATAAGTTATTTTTGTGTTTTCTTGCATTTTATGTTCCACTGAGTATCAATTATCTCTGAGATATGTTATAATGTGCCTGTTGTTGTTAATGTTGTGCATGGTATGTTATTCTTTTATTTTATAGTTTAACGTGATTCTTGATTATTACATGTGTTGTTATCATGCTCCTTGATTCTAATAATTGATATCAGAATTTATAATTTTCCCAAAAAAACAAATTTAGAAGTACCGATAATTGGATACATTTAAGAATGGTATGAGAACAAATTGTTTTGAGTTTGTTAATAAGAGGACATCACACCATAACAAATACAACGTGTATTCTTGTTTAAAATATGTAGGGATGTAAGTGAGTGAGGAAACACCTAGGCTTGGAGAATGATGGCTATAAGTAAACCACCTTTCAATTTTGTATTTCATTTTTTTATAAGATTTGAATTTAATAGAAATTATATTAAACTTAATTTTGATGTAATATTGGCAACAACTTCAATGATAGTTATAAGTAAACCAAGTTTCAATTTTGTATTTTTTTTTTATAAAATTTGAATTTAATATTGTATTTCTTTTTTTTTATAAGATTTGAATTTAATAAAAATTATGGCTATAAGTAAACCACGCTTCAATTTTGTATTTTTTTATAAGATTTCAATTTAATATTGTATTTCATTTTTTATTTATAAAATTTGAATTTAATAAAAATTATGGCTATAAGTAAACCAAGCTTCAATTTTGTATTTTTTTTTATAAGATTTGAATTTAATATTATATTTCATTATAAGTAAACCAAGCTTCAATTTTGTATTTTTTTTTATAAGATTTGAATTTAATATTATATTTCATTTTTTTTTTATAAGATTTGAATTTAATAAAAATTATATTAAACTTAATTGTGATATAGTTATAAGTTTTTAATTTATTGTTATAGTTTTTTTTAGGAGTTTGAGTTTTTTTTATAAATTTGACTTTGACAGGCTTTAAATTAATGACATATTATACCAATTAAACAATAATAATACTATACATAAACTCTTTATAACATTTTAAACTAAAAAATATTAATCATCCAAAATATTTACATTCCAATGATTACTATTTTTTTGAAAAAATGAATTATTATAAAATATAATTTTATTATATCATTTTGATGAGATCGAAAAGAGAATAACGTTTTCAACACGTAAATAAAATTTATACATTAAAACTTTTTAATATTGATCTAATTTTTATTATCCTATCAAATTTTTAATAGGGTATCAAAGCTCATAATTTTAAAATAAAACCTAACCACACCACGAAGCAAACAATTGATGGATAGATTGCTAATAAAGGCCATACGACCTTACATGTGTGCTTGTGTGGCTTTTTAAACTTGTTAATTATAGCACACTCATAAACTTAATCAATGTGGTTTGGAGAAGACTTTCTACTTGCAAAGGGGTTTGGAAGGTTGGTGGCAGTGAAGCAATCCTAAATATTTACGGTGAAAATGCGTATACCTATTGACAATGGGCACATTTAATAGGTTTTTAGTGCTTAATCAGTTTTGTATGGACAAGATTAAATATTGATGGAATATTCTTAGTCGTCCCAATAAATCAATGGTTGTGATTTCAACCACTAACTTCATCACTATTATAAAGGCATCCGTTTACATGTTTATTTTTTTACTTTTACTTGATCATATTTAAAATTTACTATGATGGCTAGCTGATTACCACGTCTGAGTTATTAACAAAAATTAAGATTTTGTTATAGAGGTTTTTTATAGCAGCGTTTTATTTTCTGGGCCAGCCGAAACTCATCAGCCATCAGTTTGAGGTAGGGTTCTCATTAACCCAATAAAGTGATGGAAAATGATGATGGACAACGGTTCGAGTCACCTTGGCTCTTCATATTTCATGGCGGATTGCCTACAAAGCTCGGGCTTGGAATCGTGAAATTGTTTTGAAATTCAACTCTAGCATTTCAAATCCGACGATTTCTTCACCAACGGGAAACCCAAGCGTTTCTTCTCATTCGAATCTCGTTTGATTTGAGATCTGAGCCGCGTAATTGTGCATTCTGTTTAATTTCTTTGGAGTGTTGATCGAATGATCGCTATTCTGGTGTTGCATGGCTAGTCTTGTTTGAAAATACGGCCTGCGAGGATTTTGAGTCTGTGTGGGGTCTCAGTTTGCATGCATGAACGATTTTTAATAGAATTTTTCCTTTCAGTGACGAAGGAATAAAGTGCAAAAGGTTCAGGGTTATTTGTCCTAGATCTACAAATCTGATTGGGATTTAAAGTGTGGCAGATACTTATTTGCCGGGATCTGGATATTTATTTCAAATTTCTTAGGTTTTGATTCGACTGCATTCATTGAGTCTTTGAATACTCGGTGCACTTGTGACAATGTTTGTGGTTTAATTCTGTTTTTTTGGAATGAGCAAAATGCAGGAAGATTATTACGCGACCCTGAAAGTGGGCAGTGGTGCGTCCAACGACGACATCAAGAAAGCTTATCGCAGGCTTGCCATGAAGTGGCATCCAGATAAGAACCCTAACAACAGAAAGGAGGTGGAGGCTAACTTCAAGCGTATTTAAGAGGCTTATGAGGTCTATACGCAATAACCTTCCCTCATCCTTAAAAATTATATTGAATTTTTTGTTAGGGTGCTCTGTTTATCTCCTTGTTATAGTTTTTGTTGAATTATTGTTTTTATAGAAGTTATCTTCAAATGGTGGATTGCTTTGGTTTTCATTTACAGAGAAATTTCATTATTTATTGCCTAAATATTGTGAGAAGCATAGATTGTTCAAACTGTTAAATGCATGTTTCAGATTCTTCTTTGTTGCTGCCCTATGGCTGTTACAACGAGGGCGACTTCCATTAGAATCTAGTTATCTGTATCCTTTGTGTAATAGACCATATTTGGAAGTAAGATTGTAATGTTCTGTACTTCAAAATAGCCAAATTTACAGTGAATACCCCAGTTATTCAAGTAATACCTCGGAGGAGCACTATTCCAAGGTATTAGAGGGTTTAACAACAACCTTAGCACATAAAGAAATTTATGGTTTTGCAGCACCTTAACACACTGAGAAATTGAGGAATTTTCTCACACTCCTCTGAGTTTGAGTCCTCTCTGTGAGGAAACTAAGTCAAGTCAGAGGGATGTTCTGAGTCAGATGGGTCACAGTTGTGAGTCTGATGCAGCCTCGAGTACAGAAAAAAGAACTCATTTTGATTTTTTTTAACCCAATTTCACACCAGCACCAGACAACCAACAGACATATAAACTGTTCAGAATCCACGGTGTTTAACAGTATAGTATCATTACGTCGAAAGTGCCAGCCGAAACTTTTCGGCATTCACCAGCCACAAATTAGTGGATGTGCTAGTATAGTTAAATATCGTTTAGATATAGGGAAAAGTAATAATATATATTGATTCTATGTATGTATAAGTATATTTGTATAATTATGTCAAGAGGTATATATTTATTGGAAATGGGTATATTTAATAGGTTTTAGTTTTTGATGTGTTTTCTGTGGACATGATTAAATGTGAATGAAATAATCTTTATCATTACAATAAATAAAGGGTTTTGATTTCAACCATTATTTTTCTTTTCTTTTATAAAGATTTATGTTTATGTATTTACTTTTTCACATTTACTTAATCATATTAAGAAATTACAGTGTTCACTAGTTGGTTGCCATGTTTAGGTGATTAGAAATGATTCCATTTGATTGTAATTAACTTAGTCATAGAATATGTGAGGTGTGAAGTGTGTCATGGCCAATGGCACATGTTTCAATTAGGTAAGGCGACGCTACATTGGGAGGCATTTCAAATTTCATCTCATCTCCAAGAAGCGAATATGAGGAGCGATGAGGAGAAACTCTAACTGTATCCACGAGACAGTGGACATTGGAGCTTGGGACTACAACCATCACCTGCCGCTCTTTTTGTCATTGTTCGACCCAACATTTCAAATTCCATTTTGTGGAAGATTTGAATTGCATGGTGTTGGTTTATTCTTCTCTTATATCCTTTCTGAGTTTATTGACCCAAGGTTCATGTCTGTTCAGGTTTCCAACAAAGCCTCTAAAACTATCAACCCTCCTGGTAAACCAGAAGGCAACACAGCGTACAGGGTGCATTGCGTCGTCTCACACGAGATAGTGCGCCATCTCACCCGAGATAGTCTTAATGGGTGGTTGCAATACTCATGTGTTTACAGCCTAGGATTGAGTGAGAGATCTGATAACTCTGTAAAGGGGGTGCTACTGTAACTTATTAACGCAGTATACTATGTATTCATGATTAATGCAAGAAATATAGTAACTCATTCATTTAGCACATCTATTATCTACTGACACCACAAAGAAATACATGCATTCTATCACATAACAAATATGTTATCGTGGTTCACCCCCTCTTGGGCTACGTCCACAGAGATTTGACTCTTGGCTCTTTTATTATCGACGTTCTATCATTACAGCGTCGTGCGCTTACAATTCTCCTCCGTTGGCTCGAGATTTGTTATGAGGTGGACTAGATTGCACCAGGCTCCTCAGCCTGTGATCCAACCCTCAAGATCTACCCTCCTCTCACCTCTCTAGCTCAACAACTTACAAAAGTAGTTCATACAACAAATTATTACATATAATTCGACTATCTATAATAACGACTAGTCTCTCTGACTTCCTCGCTACAACAATTAACATCCTCTCCTCTCTGTGAGACCTAGATAACTGTATTTATATGTTTCTGGCTCCTAAACCATTACAATACATTACCAAAAAACTAACCCTAACATCGTTAGGTCTTCCCTGCATGCGCACATGTTGTTCTTCCTTGCAGTTGTCGCTTTCCTTGTACATTCCTTCATTCCCAAAATCATCTTTCTTTCCGCTTTGGTCTGCTTCCAACAGGCCCCCAACACTGACATGTGGCTCGTCCTGAGTCACCTAAACTTTGTGTGCTTCGTCGATCTCCTTAGTGATCGCTTGGAACTTTTCCTTGAGCTTCACTGCTTGTGTTTGCGCTTGCACGGTCTTCTCCTTAAGTGTGTCTACTATCTGGGCTACAATTTCATTACTGATTAATCCTGTGCACTCTGCCTGTGTCTTGGCTTCCTTTTCCTGTGCAAGGACTTCTTCCACTCGCTCTTGAAGAAGTTCCATTTGAGCCTGATGCTCCTTCTTCTATGTTTGCGCGGTGGTGAGTTCTGCCTGCAATTTCTTCATATCCTGCGCCCCTTTGATGCACTCTGTGATAGGCATTGTCTTCTTCCTCTGCTTGAGGTCCTGGATAGCTATGATTATCCTCTCTTCTTCCTTGTCCCACCTTTGGGCTTGCTGATCCTCCTCTAGCTTTGTCCAAAGTTGTGTTTCATTCTCGAACAAGTCGGTTGATGTTCTAACTTGTCGCTCTATCTCCTGTAGTTTCTCTATTGCTTCCTACTTCCTTTGCTCCTTTACTTCTAGTGGAGTAGTGGGTGTGAGTTGTTCATGAAGATTCTCGATCTCCTTTTGAGATTGATTGATTTCCTGCGCAATCTGATCAATCTTCTATGTTGTTGTGAGTTCGTCCCTCTGCGCGGCCTGTGAAATATTTTCATAAGTTCTTGCCACTTTCTACTCTAGTCCATTCCTGCATTCTCTTTCCTCTTTCCTCTTGAACTTAGCTTGTTCACATATTATTTCCAGCGTGTCTTTCTTCTTCGTTGCCTACTACAATTTGGCTAAGTCTGTGTGTTCCCGAGATTGTACCTCTTGGGTAATGCTTACTTGTAGTTTGTGTAGAGATTTGGATGGTATCCGCGACAATACCAGTTGGATTTGAGCTAAGTCTTTTAGGGTTGTTTTCCCCACAATCTCGTCCATGCGCAACATACTGGGTGTAATGTGAAATGTTGTGTTCGACTGAGGTATTGTGTGGAGTGTATCTCGCTCGCCTTCTTCCAGTATTTCTTCTGCCTGCGCTGTTGATGTCCATCTTTCTATGTTGTTTCCTGTTGTCTACGCTTCCCCGATCTGCTTGAGGAATTGTTGCATGTCTGCAAGATCCTCCTGAATCCTGTCCCTGTGGTGCGCGACATTGTCGAAATCCTCAGATATACAATCCTGAACCCTTCGGGCTATCATAACTGCATCATCCTTCGTGATTGTGTAATCTGGGGGTGTTCTCTATGCCTTCATTTTCTTGCGTGCGCCTCCCATATGAGTGGATGGTCGCTTATTCAAGCCTGGTTCTTGTGGGTTGGGGATTGATGTAGTCCCCTACGCTCCCTCAACCTATTTTTGTTGTTCTTGGGCCGACTGCATATTATTATTCTTCCCCTTCTGGGTCCCTGTCTTAGTCGTTCCTTCGTTCATTTGCTTTATTTTTGTCTGGCCCATCCTTTGTTTCTTGGGCACTGGGACTTCTTGAGGTTGTGTTTCTTCCTTTTCTATTTCCTTTGACGATATTTCTTAGGTAAGGACTGAAATCTTCCACTCGTCCTCCCAATATTTGATTACCATATCAATGTCGCCTTCCGTGATACAATAGCGCATTTGTAACCATTGCTTATTGGGGTCCTTCCGTGCCTGTATCCACATCGCATGTCATGTGGCCTTGAAGTTGGCGATGTCTCGGTATTGTGCGACAACTTGTGGTGTTATTCTCCATATGTTGGAGATGGCCTCTTGTAGGTCATGAAGGTATCCTTCGAATACAACTGCGTTCATTTTCTTGTGCTTAGCATCCGACGCGAGACAAGTGATAAATACCTCGCTCCATAATTTGGCTTGGGTCTAGTGCCGAAGAATGTGTAACTTGGTTCCTTCCATCCCATGGTAGCTATCAACATGAGTAGCCATGAGTAGTGAAATTATGTTATGAGATTTTGCGCATCCTTGCAGTCATCCAAAAAAAATTCAACAGATAAGGTACCCAACTGATTGTGGTGCCCTTGACACATTGAGCTGCAACTGCGATGACCCCGACGGGAACTTCCTCTTTGTGGCATTTTCGCAGCAGTTTGCAGGCCAATATTTTTGTAGACATTTGTGTTGCGGCATCATTGATCCTCTTAATGATGATCCCTCTTGTCCCCCTGTCAGTACCATATTTCTTCTTCATCTCCTCCGCAAGTGATTTCTCCTTTGTCTTATCGTCGAGAAATTGCGCGGGATCCATGCCCTAGGATGGCAGCCCTGTGATGTGCGCAATAAGCTCTACATCTTTTGAGATGAGCTTATCCAACCATATTTCCCCGCCATGTGTGACTACCAACAATTGTTTGACGCAACCGCTTGTGTACTGACCTCTGCCAAAGTGGGGTAGATCTAGCAATCCTAAAATCCCTATTTTCTCCAATCCTGTTGCCCATTGGATTGGTTTGTCAATCGGTTCCTCAACCGCATTCACTCACACAGTCTGTAAGTATAATTTCTTTACAAATTCTGGGAACTTGTCTGTGTCTGCTACATCGTGGTCTGAGTATTTGAGCTTCTCGATGTGACCCAACAAGTCTAGTTTCACCTGTATCCCATTTGGTATACGCGACAAAACGATGGTTGTGATGGGTTTCTTGCGAGGTGACCTAGGTACCTGTTGCTTGTCTTTCTTCGACAGTGGTTGGCTCGAGGTTCCAGCGGCCATCGTTTGTACTTCGGCATACCATTATGGCCAATTCATGACATTTTCTATTGTTCCTTCTGGTGGGTGTTCTGACACAGTTGTTTGAGATTCGTCTAGCTCAACTGTTGTTTCCTGATTTGTCGTCGTTCCGTTGACTCTCAGAGCTGCTTCGATGTTCTCTGGTTGTGACTCTTTCAGGGTTTCTGCATCCTGGTTATGTTGCTCCTGTGCTTCTGCTGGCATATCTACATTCGTGCCCTCCGGTATCGGTTGTTGGTTTTCTTCCACCATGGGTGTGTGGTTCACCAGTGTTGTATCTGGTGATGGGATTTCATCGACATTGACGACCTCCAACGGTTGATGTTCACCTTCTTGGGATTATTTATGTGCCTTGGTTCTAATTCTGGAGTGTCGTGTAGTTTGGGTCGACTCTTCTTGTTTTGGTGGTGCCATAGTGGTGATTGTCGAGCGTTTTCTAGCTTCAATGGTCTCTGTAACCTCCGGTAGCTATGCTTCTATGCTCTGTATATGCTGTCACTCTCTATTTCTTATCCAGTCTCGCAATAACATGTTTACTCCCATGTCCGTGTTGTGTATGGGAATCGTATGAAACTTGTTGAAGACGCTACCTTTATGACAGATTCAATGAACCTCTAATTCCTTCGTACTTTCCATTAATCTCCCTCGCTATCTCCAGTTGGCGTGATTAATGCAACATCCCGTCGGTCCTTTCTAACCTTCAATTCCTCCTAGCTTCATCGTTTTGTAATGCTTTTGTCATTTTTCCATTTCCCGCTTGTCTCCACTTTTGACCTGGCCGTTGGCCTTGTCCTCACCGAGTTTTTATTCTTAAGTGTGCATGCTCTTTCTTATTTCAACATACTGTGCTTCTGTTGGTACTATTTAATATCCTCTCTTTTTTTTTTTTTACTGTGCGGTGGTTGGTCGACTGTCATTGTACAACTTCAGTCAGCTCCCGTTGATCATCCCTATGAGTTCTGCATCTAATAAGTCTTTCAGTTGTACTTCTCCTCCATCCGTGACAGTTTTTACCTCGTACGGTCCTGATCCGGATTATTTTCAGCACGAAATGAGATCGGAGATATAATAAAGAAATGCATAGAGATATTGCAGATATCCAATAATATAACATAAATGTATCAGAGATGCAACCATAAACACAGATATACAGTAACATAGGATTTCTATTAATGAAATAAATGTACAGAGACTGTAAAAATACAGAGTGAAAGACTCGCTAGAATGGTGGCAGCTTATCTCTGAGAAGAGATGTGACGGCTACTCGCATTCGCAAGAAGATGATTAAAATGAGGCTCTGAAGGCCTTTTTACAATAAAATGGAATGCCAAAAACCCTAGACATCCAAAAATCTAACCCTAGGAGATGAAGTGCCAAAAGTCATGTGGGCCCCGTTTGGGTAAGTTGGTGCATCAACTTCCCGGGGTCGTAACTTTTGCATACGATCTCCGTTGTAGGCGTGTGATAGCTTGCTGGAAAGGTATCATCGAGGAGATTCATTTTGGGGGCTCAATTATTCCTTTAGCTATCATTGAGAACCTCGATCTTGAAAAACCTTCATTTGGACTCTCAAAATGGCCCTGGAAGTTAAAACCTGCTAAAAATAATAAATTGCCAAAATTGCCAGAAAACTGTTTTGAGCCATTTGGAAAAGGTGGGTGGCCACCGATATCCACCTGGATCAGGTCCTCACCAATGAATTATGAGATTTCCTAGGTGCTGAACGGATTTGCTGTCATACATCAATACTAGATCTCCTTCCTTGAAAATTTTCTTCTTGATGTGTATGTCATGCCAACCTTTGTCTCTTTCTTTCTGAACTTGTTGGTGAAAGCCTGCTAGGATTCGATCTTCCTCCATGGTCATCAACTGGTTTAGTCTCTCTTGTACTATGCCTCATTCTTTCATGTGTGTAATTGCTACTATGCACAGACTAGGTACTAGAAATTCTAATGGCACCACTGCATCTTGGCCATATACCAATTTAAATGGCATGTGCCCTGTTAAATTTTTGCACGTAATCCTGTAGGCCCACAATACTGTTGGTATTTTAAGGTCCCAATCGTCCCTGTTGACATTACATATCTTTGTCAGTGCATTCTCCAAGATTTTGTTAAATGCTTCTACTGTGCCATTTGCCTGTGGATGATATGGTGTACTCTTTTGATTATTGAATTCAAACTCTTTGGTCATGGCATTGATCATGCTATTGATGAAGTGTGTGCCTTGGTCGCTCATCAAAACTCTTGGGCACCCAAATTAAGTGATTACTTGTTCAAATAGGAATTGGGTTGTTGTTTCTGCGCTGCAATCCTTCACTAGTGTTGCTTCCGCCCATATTGTTAGGTATTCTGTCACGGTAATGATGTACCTTTCTCCTGTTATTTTTGCTGGTGGGTTGATTGGTCCCACAAAGTCTATTGTCCATTTATTGAATGCCTACAGTGTTACCTATGGACGTAGTGGCATCTCATCTCTTTTGTTGGGTTTACCTACCCTTTGACAGACATCGCATCTCTGGCAGTACTCCTTCGAGTCTCTATGAATGGATGGCCACCATAGTCCTGCACGCAATACCTTCTGTGCGATATCTTTTCCTGCATAATATCCTCTTGTTATTCCATCATGTTAAGGTCCTAACCCGCACATATGTAGATCAATGTATTCGGATGTAATAAAGGTAAATATTAATAAGACCTTTCATTAAGATAGAATAAGGCAGATGTAAGAAGACCTAATAGAAGCTTCCGCTTCTAGAAGGATCTTCCTCTAGATGCTTCTCTTAATAGACACATTTAGTATAAATAAGGGTCGAGGGTATGAAAACCCTAGCTTGGAGATTATTGTA
>SNQJ01S0002321.1:131369-177969 GCA_010110895.2 Picea sitchensis | reverse complement strand
TCTAAAAGAGTAGCAGCCCGGAAAAAAAAAATACAAACCGAAATAAAATCAAAACTTTGCAAAAATTTAAAAATGCGTATTCAGACTTTATACCTCCGGATTCTGACTGTAATGGTCGTATCTTGGGCAAACATAAACCTTTTCGAGTGAAACGAAAAGTGTTCTTGAATGAAAAGCGTGCTCCGGATGCAATGGAACAGTCCTTTTAGCCCAGAAATGTACAAAAATGCCAGAAAATGGAGATGAGGCAACTCGGCTTCACGATCTCGATCTACAACATGAGCGGGTCTTCAAACATGCTCTGATACCATGTTCGACAACACAGGTATTCCAACAGAGGACGAACACCTTCAGTAACCACTCACATAACCAGATCAAATATCAACACACCGATGTTTTCACGTGGTAAAACCCCTACGGGGAAACATCCAGGCCCCAGCCAACGCGGCCACTTGGAGCAGTTTATTAATGCAAAGAAAAAGATTACAGAGAGATTTTACAAGAGAGTTTCTCACAATCGATCATCGACAAATGACCCTCCATGCTATTTAAATAGAGATCATGGACCAATCGGGTGTTAAGCCACGGATCAATGGCCGTTAAGATCAAGGAGAGTATGAACCGTCGGATCACTCTATGTCGGGAACATATCGTGACTGTCGGATTGCCTAACTACAAATGCATACTAATGCATACTAAAGAAACACACTTTTACCTAACGACATATTAGACCAAGTAGATCTTAACTAACTCCTAAGTGTCTAAATATCCTAACAAGATCCTCTGCAACCTATAATCACATTCTCTTATGTCTTTTGATGTCCAAACTAACCACCAGCCAGTCACAACACATCCAAACTCTCCAATAACTAACTCATGCTTCTCAACCATACAATATGAATGCTACTCAAACATGTATAAGAAATCAACATACTATAACAATCATATCAGCATTGAATCAAAAGAGTGTTGCTCACTCTATTATCCAACACAAACCACATCACAACAACATACCAAGAATTCCCTAGGCATTCACCACACAAACCAATAGTATCCATTAAGATAACAATGTAACCATACCAGAGTCTCATTGGCAAATCTAAGCTCATAGACTGTAGATATGGAACCTGCTTCAGTCTTCAGGAGTCTGTCATCATCTCAAGAACCGATCTCCATGACTTCATCAACTATACGCACCCTATCTTCATACATCCCGTGTATGTACGCATTCTGGCCCATTGCAGCTCGCGTATACCTCAGAAACTAGGGTTTATGAACCTCCAAAACTTTTGTCGTCAATATCTCAAAAACACCGAAACTTTGATGCATTCATGAAATCCTCCATACTCTCTCTCTCTCTCTCTCTCTCTCTCTCTCAGAATAGATCTTCAATCATGCTCAAGATATCCACACAAGATGCTCACCAAACATACACAAGATATTCTCCCAAAACAAAATGTACTTCTCACAAGAGACCCTTGCCTCTTATTTATACTCTTCATATTCTAGGTCACTTAACCCATTTATAGGTTACTTAACCCATTTCTAGGTTACTTAACCTATTTCTAGGTTACTTAACCTATTTTCCTCATTTCAGGTTTAACCACTTTCCATAATTAGAAAGTTATCCATTGCTTTATCATTTAAATATTCCTCCTCGACTTTGTCACCTCACTTTATCATCTAAATAATATTCTTTGATTTTGTCACTTCACTTTATTATTTAAATATTCCTTCTTCACTTTGTCACTTTACTTTATCATTTAAATAATGATTTCTTCTTTTCAAGCACTTTGAATTCTTTGACTTTTTGGGGCTTCAAGCCAACATATGAGGGTCCTCCAACTTCGTAAGGCCATAACTCTCAAACCGTGAGGAGTTATGTGACATTCCACATACCACTGGAAATGGCATGAAAAACACTATCCATATAGGATAGTTTCACTAACAAATTCATTGATCTTCAATTCATTATTCTCCAATTAGGCATGGGTTATCCAACCATTCTTCTAGGATAACTCAACCATAAAGCATCTTCCCATGAAGGATTTCACCATAAGGGGACCACTTTGGAGTTAATCCATTTGTGCACTTTATCAACCATGATAAGACTATAATGATCAATCTTAACTATGCATCATATAACAAGGAAAACACATTGATCCATCTTTATCTTTGCATTATGTATCAATGACAACTTATTGATCCATCTTCATCTATGCATGACATCATATGCATTATATACTTGACGTCTATCCATTTTCATCACGGAGAATACATATTACATTTGACATCAATCATCAATCAATCAATGCTTTGGCATCAATCAATCACTTGAAATCAATCAATCAAACCATTGGAATCAATGACAACATGATCCAACAATATCGCCCTTTGGCATTGATGGCAATACCAACATTGATGTCAACACCAATCATTGATGCCAACATGTAGACAAGGCATGCTCTACATCAATAGTAATCAAACATATCAATGTGAATATTTCTCCCCATCAATAAACATGAATCACACCAATGTGATTATCTCTCCCCCTTTGACATCAATGGAAAAGGGTCATTCTCCCCTTGGGGATGCTCCCCCTTCTTGAACTCTCCTTGGGGCTGCTCCCACTGTCTGAATTCCTTTGATCTTCCTATGAATAATATCTCCCCTTTTTAACAAGGGATACCACTCTAATGTAATGTTGAAGATACATCGCTCATACTCCCCCTGTGACCATTGCTCCCCATGAAACTATGCCTATGTGCTTTTTCTTCAATTATAGGGCTCTTTTCTCCTCCTAGAACCATGGGAAGAAGAATGACTCCCACTATGGGTATGTCTCCCCCTATCTTCTCTGCAAGATGAACAATATGCTACCATATGAAGATCCTTGGACTTGTTCATGCATCAAATTCATGCCATACCAACCATCATGAAACAAAATATATGTCGACAATAAAATAGATAATAATGAGTAGAACATCACCCAAGTACATCATGTACCAATTGTGTGCCCATCATGCACAACACCCATGTACATCAACCATGTACATCAATACCATACAATGTTCCATAAGATCTCATCAATGGAATGTATCAACCATATGCCAACATGTGCATCTACCAATATGTCAACCATGTGCATCTACCAATATGCCAACCAAGTGTCATATCACTCATGATATTTCTCCATCATGAACCAAGTTTCATAACCATGTATCTCAAACAATATACCAATTTTTGTGCTAATCAAGTAATACCAATGGTGTACTATCATCAAGCATATGCCATCTATGAGTGTACCAAACATGCCACAATATGATGAATCCTCATACACTCACCAATTGCATGTCCCAATATGTATCCCATCCATATGCCAATTTCATGCATCAATTTTTCCAACAAGTAAGCTTCCAACAATACATCATAAGATATATCAATGAAACTCAAAATATGTACCATCCATGTACACCAACAGATCAACATCAATCCTCCATTCACTACAACAAATATTAAGCATCCAAACAACAGATGTACTAGTAGTATGCTTCAATAGATCAATGACATCTCTAGCTAGCATCATCAAAATATACACAACCACGGTGCCATAACTTCACTGTCATAACCAACATTGTTCTTCAATAGAAAAATGCCTCTATCCATACTCATGGGTTAGTGCCATGCATCCAAGATGACCTTTCATTATTTTTTATCATCACCTTACGTAATCCAATATAGAATCATAAAAACCCGCAACAAACAGTGTCAGAACTTGCAACAAATAATGTCAGACCCTGCAACAGAGTGTTATATCATCACATCAAGCTGCAACCCATTTGCATTTCCTTTTTCCCAAGTCTTTACCACATATACGCGGCCTATTGCACAGACAGATTGCGTATGTATGCAACCTATTCAAGGTCAGCCTGTGTATGTATACAACTTTTACCATTTTCACCTGCAAATACTTCAGTAGATGACACACTTGAGCCTCCCTTAAGGCTTCCATTTTGCTCTGGTTTCTGAATCTTCTTTACCCACTTCTGAAGGTGACCCTGATTCTCAGAACTTGAGCTCCGAGCTTCCATATGTTAAAATATGTCTCCCTTTCTTACTTCATTTCTTCTTCTAGTCATGTTATGTGAAGTCCTTATCATGGAATTTCTTCTTGTGTTCCAACACTCCTGGCATTTGTGGCCAAATCCACTACAGCTGTAGCATCTCATAGTGTTACAATGAACAACAATGTGTCCTATTTGATCACATCTCCAAAAACTTTTATGAAATCTTCCATTATATCTCCTTTCATAAGATCTACATTCCAAATCTTTGTGACCATATTCATTACATGAATAACATTGACCATGAAAAACACTTTCATACCTTTTCTTTGGTGTCCATTTTCTTTGAGGTGTAAAGGTAGCTTCTTGATGTCTTCCTTACTTTGTTCTTTTAAAACTCTCCTTACCTTGTGTAGATGGTTGATTTGCAACATTGTCTTCATCCTTTGAGGGACTTACCTCATGCTTCTTTGAGGTTCTTTCTTCAACATGTGTAGCTTCTCTCTTGTATCCAAGACCTGATTTATCATTTGGTGATCTTTGACTTTCCAAGATTTCATTCAAGATTAGTGAGTTATTCAAGAATTTGTTTGACTTCTCTACTTTCTTTCTAAGATCAACAACTTAAGCTTCTAACTTATGACATGAATCTTCCTTTTCATTAATTTGAGTCTTCAATAGTTCCTCTACCCTTTTGGCTTCTTCAATTTGGGTCTTGATATGGACAATAGTTTCAAAACTTTTTCTAATCTCATCATCTACCTTCATATCTTCTTTTTCATTCTTTAGTCTTGTGATCTATTCTTTCTTTTCTTCTAATTGAGTCTTATTACTCTCTTCTTGTTCTTTGAGCATTCCCTTTAACTTCAAGATGTGCCTTTGACTCCTCCTAAGAAAATCCTTAGTGTTATCCAAAATATAGCTATAGTCTATATAATAATGGTCATTGATATATTCATATAAACCATATTCAACTTTCTTTTGAAGTTCTAATAGATCTTCTTCTATTATTTCCATGGGATAACTACTATCAAACTCTACACAAACTATTTCTAGATTTTCTTCTTCACTTGTAGAGAAAAATTCAACATCATCACATTTTGAATCATTACAATCAAGAGTCTTTGGATATTATTTAACTTCAATTGAAATACTTCCGAGATCTTCCTTTTTGCCAACATCATCACATGATTCTTTTCTTTCATTTGAAATGTCTTCAAGATCTTCATTTGTGCTAACATAATTAATTGATTCTTTGTCTTCATTTGAAGTGTTTTCAAGATCACATTTAGAAATAATGCATTCAAGAGTTTTTGGAGATTCTTTACCTTTAATGATCTTGATGGAGTGGTCTTCAATATCTTCGTTCTCTTTCTTTCTTTGGTATGTCTCCTCTAGCTTTAGCCATAGATCCTTGGTGGAAGTGCATTGTCCCATGCTCTCTTTGATAGCGCTTGAGAGTCCACTAAGAATGGTCTTGAGAGCCAATGCATCATTCTTCTTTCCTTCCCTTTGAGCTACAAAATTTGACTTGTTCTTCAAGGAAACTGATCCACCAATGGCTGCCTTCCAAATACCCACTCCCATCTCTTTCAAATGCACTCTCATTTCTATTCTCCAAGTAGAATAGTTTTCCTCATCAAGGATTGGAACTTCATCATCCATTTGTGTGTCTATGGATCTCCTCCAAGCTTGTTAAAGATTATAGTTAAGGCCTTCTATGATACCGATTGTTGGACACACCTACCACACTTAGAGGGGGGGGTGAATGAGTGTGGGGCTCTTTTTCCCAAAACTTCCCTCTTACACAAAACTCATTAGTTAGCATTCAACATTTACTCATTACTCATTGTTGTCATTTATGACCAGTTAGATGTGAACATATATCAACAATATATCATCAACAAATCATCTCCACAAGGAACACAAAGAACACAAAATGTATGTACAATTTTCTTTTTATTACAGACTACAATCCTTGGGGTTTTTCAGCAACAACTGAATAGAGTACAACTCTACAAGAGAACCATCTCTATATGCAAGACTTAGCTTACATATTCAACACCAAATGAGATGAGGCAACACTCCTCCACATATATTAATCTGTCACAGGTATGTGACCTGTTAGTAGTGCAACCTGTGTGTGTACGGGCTCTGGCTCACTACAACCCGCGTATGTACACGACCAATCTATAATGCAACATGCATATACTTCTGAGAAACTAGGGTTTTTCTTTGCTTCACATGCTCAGATCCTCCGCAACCTACAATCACATTCTCTTCTGTCTTTTTCTTTCCAAACTGACCACCAACCAGTCACAACACATCCAATCTCTCCAATAACTAAATCATGCTTCTCAACCATACAATATGAATACTACTCAAACATCTATAAGCAATCAACATACTATAGCAATCATATCAACACTGAATCAGAACAGTGCTACTCACTCTATCAGCCAACACAAACCACATCACAACAACATACCAAGAATTCTCTAGGCATTCACCACACAACAACCAATAGTATCCATCAAGATAACAATGTAACCATGCCAGAGTCTCAGTGGCAAATCTGAGCTCATAGACTATAGATCTCGAACCTGCTTAAGTCTTCAGGAGCTTGTCATCAACTCAAGAACCAATCTCCATGACTTCATCAACTGTACGTGCATTGTCTTCATATAGCCTGCATATGTACGCGTCCTAGCCCATTGTAGCCCACGTATACCTCATAAACTAGGGTTTCTGAACCTCTGAAACTTTTGTTGTCAATATCTCATACATGCTGAAACTTTGATGCGTTCATGAAATCCTCCATACTCTCTCTCTCTCTCTCTCAGAATAGATATTCAATCATGCTCAAGATATCCACACAAGATGCTCACCAAATATACACAAGATATTCTCCCCCCCAAAAATGTACTTCTCACAAGAGACCCTTGCCTCTTATATATACTCTTCATCTTCTAGGTCACTTAACCCATTTCTAGGTTACTTAACCTATTTCTAGGTTACTTAACCTATTTTCCTCATTTTAGGGTTAACCACTTTCCATAATTAGAAAGTTATCCATTACTTTATCATTCAAATATTACTCCTTGACTTTGTCACCTCACTTTATCATCTAAATAATCTTCTTTATTTTGTCACTTCACTTTATTATTTAAATAATCCTTCTTGACTTTGTCACTTTACTTTATCATTTAAATAATGATTTCTTCTTTTCAAGCACTTTGACTTCTTTGACTTTTTGGGGCTTCAAGCCAACATATGAGGGTCTTCCAACTTCGTAAGGCCATAACTCTCAAACCGTGAGGAGTTATGTGACATTCCACATACCACCGAAAATGACATGACAAGCATTATCCATCTAGGATAGTTTCACTAACAAATTCACCGATCTTCAATTCATTATTCTCCAATTAGGCATGGGTTCTCCAACCATTCTTCTAGGATAACTCAACCGTAAACTGTCTTCCCATGAGGGATTTCACCATAAGGGGTCCACTTTGGAGTTCATCCATTTGTGCACTTTATCAACCATGATAAGACTATAATGATCAATCATAACTATGCATCATATAACAAGGAAACAACATTGATCCATCTTTATCTTTTCATTATGTATCAATGAAAACTTATTGATCCATCTTCATCTATGCATGACATCATATGCATTATATACTTGACGTCTATCCATTCTCATCATGAACAATACACATTACACTTGACATCAATCATCAATCAGTCAATCCTTTGGCATCAATCAATCACTTGACATCAATCAATCAAACCATTGACATCAATGAAAACATGATCCAACAAAGGCCTTTTCACATGGGATTTGAGCCATAAAAGTTTAATTTAGGGCCCAAAGCCATCATCTTCATCCTCCAATCGTGATCAAGGCCTCAAGACCTATCCACTTTATGTATAACCTCCTAATTAATGGTGCCCATATCTAACTCAAAGTCCAAATATGCCCTATAGAGGGTCTAAGTGATGGTTCAAGGCCTCATTCACAATGCTTAAGCCTAAGAATCTTCTTTTAGGATCTAAGTCCTTTTTTCCTCTTCTAGAAATATATTCCTCTAGAATTTTCTTTAGCATATAGAATTAGTATAAATAAGAGTAGCATGCATAAGAAATACTTGCCGGACATCATCACTCGGTGCTGCATGCTACCCAAACCAAGCATCCATGAGGACATCATCCTAAGTTTCACATGCTCCCCAAAAGAATTCCTTGTAGACAAGGCTCTTTTTTAAGAGCATCGATATATTTTTTCTTCATCATATACTAAAATTCATAGTATTGACCCCACCATTATTGAACATTGTATTGACACTTGGTCTGATGTTGTGCCCATTTTCCAAAACCAGTGGCATCTTCATCCCTCTAAAGAAATGGATAGAAAATCCAAAATTGATAAGTTATGCACATACAGGTTCATTCACCCCATTGCATATACATCGTGGGTCTCTAACCCCATCCTTGTCAAAAAAAAACAAGGAACCATATGTGTCTGTATAGACTTAAGAGACCTAAATCAAGCATGTCTCAAAGACAACTTTCCCACTCCCTTCATCGATTAGGTAATCAATGCTTGTGCTCAACATGAATCCTTGCCATTCATGGATTGATTCTCCATCTACAACCAAATTCAAATTCACCATGCAGACCAATAAAAAACTAGATTCACCACACCATGGGGAACTTTCACATATTTCATCATCTTTGGTCTCAAAAATGTTGGAGCCCCTTTCCAATGGAATATGAATTATGTATTTCATGATATCATCCACTTCATCCTCACATACTTGAATGACCTCATGAGTCGATCTAAGAAACTAATACTCAAATCATGAATGCTAAGTGTACTATTCAAATCATGAGAATTATTGGTCAAGTTGTGACTAATACTCATGGATATGGGTCATAGATTAATGACTTACACTACACAGTTAATCCTAAAAATGATATATAATATGTTGCACTGCAGAAGCCCCTCTATGCTTAAATATTGTGCATCTTCGCATCATCTTCCAAAGGTGTCGCCAATAAAAATCATTTGAACCCCCTTAAAAGCATATTTTGTGTCACCACTAAGAATTTTCTTGGATTCATAGTGTCCCAGTAAGGGATCACAAGGGACCCACTGAAGGTCCAAGCCATTAGTGAAATTCCCCCTCTCAAGATCTTGTGCCAGTTACAGAGTCTACAAGGTAAAGACAAATTTTTACAACACTTTGTCCTTGATTACAGAACTTTTACCCATGGTTTCTTACACATTTTACACCAAGACATCCCATTTCAATGGAACGATCAAGCTCAACAATATTTTGAGGCATTGAAAGAGGCCCTTTCAAAATCCTCTTTAATAAGTCTCCCTAAATTTGATAAATATTATACCATGTACCTTTCATCCTTGGAAGTATCAATTGAAAGAGTCCTCATCCAAGAAGGAAAAGATGGGAGAGAACACATCATATACTAAATCAGTAAGAACTTATCAGGACCTCCTTTACACTACAATCACGAGGAAAAGGTATCCATGGACATGGTTTACGCAGTCCAAAAACAACACCACTACATATTTCTACAAACCACCAAGGTCATCGCAAACTCCAATCCCATGAAATACTTACTTAGTTGGTACCAAATTAATGGGAAATTTTTCAAATGTATTGTAATTATCCAAGAGTTCGATATGGAGTTCACCACTCATAAAAGTATGAAGTAATTTATCCTCATAGAATTCATCATTGGTTTAATGCTCGACACCAAGGATACACATATGAATGAAAAATTCTCCCATTGAGTATTTATTTTTCATCTCATTCGATGACCCTTGGTATGGTGACATCCTCACCTACCTTCGCACCTAGAAGTTTGGTTCACATCTCTCGCAAGATGCTCACTGATGTATCTTCCACCAAGCCCCTTGATATATCCTCATAGGATATGTTCTCTATTGGTGGGGGGTGGACACCATATTCCATCATTTCCTCACCTTTGATGAGGCAGAGTGAGTCCTTAATGATTTCCAGAATGGCACTTGTGGTGGGAACCTATCAGGTATGTACACCACCCAGAAATTCATTCATGTCGATTACTTTTGGCCTACCTTTTTTCATGACTACATTCAAGGCATAAAGAGGTGTACCAAGTGCCAAATGTTCACACATAAAGCACAACGCCCACCAAATCATATACACCTAGTCATTATAGTTAGCTCCTTCTGCAAATGGGGCATCGACTTCATGGCATACAACCCCTTACCTAGAAATGGTCACAAATACATCATTTTCATTGTTGACTACTTCACCAACTGGGAATATGCCATGCCTACTTTCAACAATACGACATATATGATGACCCTCTTCTTTTTAAATCATTTCATCGGTAGCTTTAGGGTCCCCCAACAGTTAGTCTCAAATCATTGAAAACATTTTGAAAATGAAGTGCTTGAGGAGTTATCTTCATGTATAGGATTCAATCACGAGTTTTATTCCCCATACTACCCATAGTCCAATGGCCAAGTTGAGGCCATCAACAAAGTCCTCAAAACCATGCTACAAAAAAATATGAACAAACACAAAAACAACTAACATCACATTTTTTCTCCACACTTTGGGCATACCAAACAATTGTCAAAACTTCCATGGGTTTTACCCCCTTCCACCTCCTCCATAGAGTAGAAGCACTATTTCCCATCAAGTGTGAAATCCCAACACTTTGAAAAACAATAGAGCTACTACTAGATACCACTCTCCTCAAACAACACCTCATTTCCTTAGAGACCATCGATGAAGATCATCATTCCTTATTACAACACAACGAGGCCACCAAAAAATTATCAATATATGCTTTTGATCTCCAAGTCAACCTTCGTTCTGTTAACTAGGGAAACCTTGTCCTCACCTATGACATTTTCCATGATACCTTAGGTCATGGAAAGTTTGAATCTCTTTTGCATGGCCCTTTTATAGTCAAACACTTCCTCGCAAAGGGGGCATATATCCTTTCTTACCCCGAAGGAAGCCTCCTCAAAGACCCTATCGATGGGTAATACTTAAAGATGTTTTATTCTTAAGTATCCCTTCTACTTCAAACCACCTCCGTATGCATATTTTTCTTTTGTAAAAAAATTCATTTATAGTTTTAATCATTTTTACATTTACATCAAAAATATTTCACATTTCTAATAACTTTCCCTTGTCGCTTTACTAGATGAATCATTCATCTACATATTACATCAATTTTGCTGAAAGTTCTAGTCAATGGGATTAGAACCTCTCTTTGGTGTCTTGGGAAATTTATTCACCTACACATACATTGCTTCACTCCAATTGTGTGTGCCTTAGTCCATATACAAATAACCAAGTAGAGTATGTTTTCTTAATCGACCTTTTGGCTGATGTTCTTCACCTTCACATTTTCCACTTTAGTGTATTCTTAGATTCCCATCTTGTCATCCTACAATTGAACAATGTATATCATGTTTGTGACCCTTTATTGTTTATAAAATACCTACAAGTTAAAATTCTATCACAAAATTTTGAATCCATTACATCACACATATTCCTAGAAGTGAGAACCAAGTTCCAAATCACATTGCAAATGAAATTCTAGACTATAATTTGTCACATTAATCAATGCATTATTTTTCATGAGTGGTCTATATATATATATTATCATCATCACATCAACAACATGTATATATATATATATATATATATATATATCAACATTTTATCCCCAAGGGTTAGATCAAGTGGTTCTGAGCCAGAGATGAAGCTATCCCCAGTGGAGGAGGTCATGGGCTCGAATATCTTGTTCTCCCTTGGGTTTAGGCTCTATAATTATGGACGATGGTTTACCCCATTTACCATCCACAAAGTGGGGAAGTACTCAGGGGTTTCCCGTGAGGTATTCCATTAGAAAAAGAAATATCAGCATTTTCATAAATGGGCTACATCAATACAAAGTGTCAACCCTCACTATGGTCGCACTATCCTATCATATACAAAATAGGGGCACTTCCCCTATACATGCTATGCATAAAAAATGTGGGCCTCTCCCATATACATAGAGATATGTAAAAGAAAAACTTTCCCATACATCACAATCCACCACCCCTAAGGTGGCCCAAGCTCCAAGAATCCCCTCGCTGGGGGCTCCCCACCAACTAGAGGCACTCTTCTAGATAGAGGCCTCATATTCCCAGTAACCTCGACACCGTCCACCACATCCCATCATACAAGTGTGCACCAATTAGGATTGAGGCCTATGCATACCTCCAACACCTCCTCGTCTTGCACCTTTGTCCATCTAACATCTGGCACTCCATGCAGTGCTCAGTCAAATTGTTTCCATAGATCATATACTTTATCCTAGAGCCTCAACTCTCTCTATAAGGTTTCCTGTGTTGGATGTGACATCACAACCTCCATATCATAACAACCTCAGTGCCATCTAACTCTAATAGATCCCTCTCGGCTTGTTGTCGTTGGCTCCCTCACCAATGCCGGAATATATATCACCCTCTTGGTCCAACATATGCAATAAAAAGCATAATTATCTATCAATAATATGTCATATAATAAAAACCATGCTTAAAAAAATTAAAAAAATGGAAATGCAGTGCATAATCACATAAATCGTTACCTCAATATTCCTACTCCTCCTTGGGTGGAAGGATAATATCAGGATCATGTCGGTAGTCTATATCGACATAGGGTTACTCCAAAATTATCTACAGGGTTTGCCTCCAGAACCCCTGGAAGTCCGTAGTAAAGTAGTTCCCCTCTATCCTACCACCCTCATAGACCAGTAAGTCTACCCATCATCTCATTCATGGTTGGGTCGATCCATCCACTGCCAATATAATCCATGGGCACAAAAGACCCACCGACTCAAAGAAAAAAATACTTAACACATAACCAAAGGTGAAGTCTCCCTCAAGCCTCCACATGCATTGTGACAAGTGTGAAAACATGGCCTCCCTCATTAGGGGGAACATGCATAGTGACAACCCTAGAGCACACACTCCACGATCGTTATCTGGGCCCCATTAATCTTCTCATTTCCCAAGGATCCATAGATCCTCACCATCAGGGAAGCCACTTGTAAGGTACCAAATGTAATATAATATGTAGAAACAAAAATATTAAGTAGATATCAATGGACCAACAAAATATTGAGAAGCGAAATACCATTAATAATACCTTTATTCAAAGAAAGGAATGTTTACTTACCTCTTTGAGGGGGAAACCTCTAGTAGAGCAGAGATATATTACAATAAATCTCAATACAAAGATTTATCATACTTCCTACTCTTATTTATACTAATTGTATCTTCTAAAGAACATTCTAGAGGAAGATCTTTCTAGAAGCAAAAGATTCTATTAGGTCTTCTTACATTGACTTGTTCACATTTATTAAATAGGCCTTATTAACTAATGTAAGCCTTTATTACATGGAAAATATATTATTGTATCTATGTGAGGGGTTGGGGAGGTTAGGTCCCTAAATTTCCCTCCCCCTTGAAAAAGATCCTTGTCCTCAAGGCCTAAGATGAGGAAATTGTTGCAAAATGGTAGTTGGTTCCCCGATGAAATCTTCTAGTGGAGTATCCTTCCATTGAACTAAAACTTCTTGGATGGTGCGCTAACGAAGACAATGCTCACACTGGTCCAATACTACTTGTGGATACAACCAAATGGAACCTTATTCATCCAACTTTGGTAGATTGGTGTGGGTGTGGAACTTAGTGCCAATCACTTTATTCAGGAATGAGACATGAAAAATAGGATGTAGCTTGGTGTGAGTCAACAAATATAACTAATAGTACACTATCCCCACACATTTGAGAATAACATAGAGACCATAAAATGTGGGGAAAAGTTTTTGACACTACTAGGCTTTGAGTTAATTATGCTTGAACGGTTGTAGATAGAGAAACACATGGCCCCCTTCAGCAAAGTGATATTCTGAACAACCTTAATGTGCATGTTGCTTCATGTGGTTCTGAGCCATGACCAAATTTTATTTGAGAGTACGGAGAATGGTCATGTAGACTGTAATACTGTGCTCAACCTCCTGAACCTTAGAGACACCTGACATGTATGGGAGAACTGATGGTGGCTTCTATCCATAGATTACTTCAAAGGGATTCATGTGAGTGGAAGTATGGTAAGAGGTGTTGTACCACCATTCAACTAGGGGTAACCACTGAACCCATTGATGTTGTCTGTCAGACGCAAAACACCTCAAATTTGTTTCCAAACACTTGTTGTCCACTTCTATTTGGCCATTAGTATGGGGATGATAGGCTATGCTGAGATGCAATTGGGTTCCCTCGAGCATAAATAATTCTTTCTAGAAGTTTATGGTAAGAGTTTGATCATAGTAAAAAACAATAGAATGAGGCATTCCATGAAGTTTGAATATATTATCCATAAAATTTTGAAACACTGTGGATGTGGTGAACGGGTGTTGAAGTACACATAAATGAGCATATTTGGAAATACAATCCACTACCACCATGATGACTGATTTATTTCCTAATTTAAATAATCCAAAAATGAAATCCATAAAAATATACCTTCAAATAATAGGTGGAAGAGGAAGTGATTGGAGTGTTCCAGGAGGTTTGACTGTCTCTCCCTTATTGCATTGATAGGTATCATATTTGGTCACAAAGGTGCGGATGTTTTGTTTCATACTGTCCCCAAAAAAGTAACGCTTGACCCGTTCATAATTTTTGGTAAAATTTGAATGGCTTGTTGTAGGTGAAGTATGAAACTCAGAGAGAACCATCGATTTAAGGGTTAAATATTTTCTTAAATACATGCGACCTTTATAGCATAACTCTTCATTGAGATAAGAGTACCCTCGAGCAACTTTGGGATATTGTTGTCGTTTTTGGATTATGCTAGAAATTTTGGGGTCTTGCAACCATTCCTGGTGAACATCCTGAAGCCAATCGACAACAATTAATGAGAGGGAAAATAGGGACTCTTCTTCTTCATATTTCTTGGAAGGAGCATCAACAACCAAATTTTATTTTCCCTTCTTGTAAATAATCTCATAAACATATCCAAATAGCTTGGTCACTCGATTTTTTTTCTTCAGGGATGAAATTAGTTGTTCCAGAAAGTACTTGAGGCTTTGATGATCTGTTTTAATTTGGAAGCATTATTCCAATAGATAAGTGTTATCCACATTTTTGGTCATCGGGATGATGTCATGATAGTGTCATGATAATAGAAAATCAAACTCTTTATTAAGAACATTTTCATGAGAAAGGTTACACTTGTCAGTTTCCAGAAAGCATAGTTTAAAATATAGTTCGCAGNACGATATCCAACAATTTATTCTTAGCAAGGATGAGGTCAATCCTTGTCTTCCATGCTCTGAAGTTAGAGGCACCATCTAACTTGTTCTCTAACTTCATAGAATAATTCATGGCTTCATTGACTTGGTCAAACCCTAGATTTGACCACAAACTCAATCTTCACGTCTTGGCTTGCCGAGAGTATCAGGGAATGCACTAGGATAGAGCGCACTAATCTATCCAGAGATTAGGTCAATACATTCACTTAAGGTGCCTCAACAAGAGGTTTAAGGTTTCTACAACTGCTCCTGCAATAGTGTCTTGGAAACTGCTTCTGCTAGTAACCCTAGCGGTAGTTCCTCAATGAGTTCAATATCCTGGCAGCTATGTTTCCTTCTAGTGTTTAGAATGAATGAAGGAGGTGTGGGCCCATAACCTGTTAGAATATAGAATATTGTGTGTGAATTTTACCATTGGAAATACCCTTGTCACCCAACCATAGGCTGAAGCCACCCTCCGAGCACCTTAACCTTGACTGAGAATTACTCTGGAAGAAAACCCTAGGCTAGATAACCAAACAAGGTGTAGCGCATCTTCCTCCAAGGATAGCGTACCAACAATAGTTGATCAGATAGTCCAAACCCTAGCCAAGAGATATTCCAAGCCAACAGTGAAAACTAGTTGCTACAACAGCTGCACCTGCAACTCTCCTCCACACGTGCGCACCAAACTGGGAACTGTAGTGCGCAGCAGTTGCTACTTTGGAATTATGAGATGTGTCAAATGAGAACTAGTGCCCTGTATTTATAGTGGTTCTGCATGATTTGTTGGGGCCGACTTCTCCTTCTGGGTACATGTCTGTTCAGTATATTATTATTATTTCTGGTCAACTTCTTCTCTTGGAGGCTAATAACCTAATATAAATTATCTTCTTGAGCCGACAAGACTTCTAGGGTTATTAACCAACTCATTAGGGTTTTCTCTTGCTTTCCAGAGTCTTCTATTCTCGTTAGGTTTACACATGGAGGTAAATACCTCCCACATATACCATATTATTAACAACTGCTTGGGCCGACTTCTCATTCTGGGTACTAATTCTTTAGTATATAACATTTCCTTTAGCCGACTTCTTCTCTTGGAGGCTAATAACCTAATTTACAAGTCATTCTATTGATATGACTTGTCTTCTAGGGTTATTAACCAATTAATTATGGTTTCTTCTTGCTTCCCATAATATTCTATTCTTGTCAGGTTTACACGTGGAGGTAAATACCTCTCGCAGCTACCATAATATCAATAGTGACATGTGCCTCTGCATTTATGGAGACATACAATGGGAGTTACTGAGAGTCTAAACTACCTATTTAGACGAGTGGCCCATGCAGTAGTGTGCTACTCAGATCACAACGTGGTGCAAGAGGATTAGGATCCTCCTGATGTTTTTTGTGTAGTCTGTATGATGATGTCATGGGAATGAGGGCCCAAAGTTTTCCCTTCTATGTACATTTTTGATGTAACCAATCATTTTCTATCATGTAGTATATATATAAAGATATTTGAGTTTTTGTGGAACCAATGATGTTTGCAAATAATCTTTGTGTGATGCGTTTATTTTATATTTGATGCATTTATTTTACATTTGATGCATTTTATATGATCTATTTTATTTATAAAAAAATTCATCTATGCGCAAGACACCGATCCATAATATAATTTGCTAGGGAATCTGAAGTTGTGTTAAGTCCTCTTGGTATGTGTCTGTATTCTATAAATTCAAACATTCTTTCAAGACGATGAACTCGTAGGTGGAGACACAATAGGATAGGATTGTGAATGCTGTAGACCCGATTAATCTGATAGACCACTATTTGAGAGTCTAGGTTAATGATCATACGAGATATACCTAGGGAGGAGGCCTTAGTTAAAAGTCCAATGAAAACATCATATTCTTCCTTGTTATTGGTTGTCGATCCTAGGAAAATGCCTCCTGAACTCACTAACTCATCAGAGTGGTAAATGACCCAAGCAGTAGAAGAAATATTATGGGTGCGTTGACTAGTGCCATTCATAAACCCAACAAAGATAGGAAAGGAAGATGTCATCTATGCATGAAATCACAAGACAAAGTATAAGCGGTTGAGACAGAACTTGTACACGCAAGAGAAAAAAACACACCAAAACTAAAGTACAATAGTGTACAAAGAACACATGCTATATGTTCTATGCATAGTACTTTTTAAGGTAAATCCCATTCCGGGGTTCACCAAGAGATACTCCATCATATTCAACTAACTTGTAGGAACCTCTATGTAGTACACATTTCACAATGTAAGGACCATGCCACAGTGATTATAACTTACATGTCCCTAACTTATCTTGAGCATGGTCATAAAAGAGGACTAGTTATCCTTTTGCAAAAGTACGAGGATGGACAGATTTGTCATATTGACTCTTCATTTGTTTTTGATACTTCTCGTTGATGAGAAAAACATCACAACATGTTTCATCCAACCTAGTCGGATATAGGAAACATGCTTCTTCAGAAAAAGTGTCAAGCAGGAGTTCTACTTTGAGTTTCAATGAAGGAATTTCACACTTGATTGGTAATAATTATTCTATGCCATATACTAACTAGAAAGGAGTGGATCCATTAGAAGTTTTCACTAAGGTGTGGTAGTCCCAAAGAGTGGAGAAAATTTTTAGATGACAAGATGTTTTGTTTTCCCCCACCATGCGTTGAATCATGGTTTTAAGGACCTTGTTGATAGCTTCAACTTGTCCATTTTCTTGAGGATAGTAAGGGTATGAGTTCTCATGGAGAAAACCCAACTTGGCATGCAACTCACTCATCATCTGGTTTTGAAATTTTGAACCATGATTAGTGATAATGGCTTGTGGAACATCAAAGCGAGTGATGATGTGGTTGAATATGAAAAGAGTTTTGGTACGATCATCATTAAGAAAAGTAGGCATAGCCTCAACCCATTTTGTGAAGTAACCAATGGCAACAATGATATGATCATGCCCCCCGACTGAGGTAGGATTACACTGCATAAAATAAATGCCCCATTTTGCAAAGGGGTTGATAGTGACAACATGATGCAGTAGAGCGGGTTGGGTGTGTGCCTTTTTATGAAAAACTTGGTAGGGTGGGAATTTTTTTATAGCCTTAATACAATCTTTGAAAATAGAGGGCCAAAAGTAACCAACACGTAAAATTTTGTGATTTTTAGCCATCCCAGAAAGGCAATCGCCACATGCTCCAAGTTGACATTCATTAAGGACACGTTCAACCTCTTCATGATTTAAACAACATCGTAGGATAGTGTCAATACCACAGCAACACAAAGTGTCATCGATGATAAGGTAGCTTCTATAATGGTGACGAATATGACGATGTTCTTCACGGGAGATATCGGGATGAAAATTCTAGGTTTGAAGATAAAGAAGGATATATCCATACCAAGGATCGGATGTGCTAATGAGGAACAAAGATTCATCGAGGAGAGAATATTTGGGCTCAATATCTTCATCATCATGGGGAACATCACAGATAAGTTCCACAAACACCAAGGATTTTTTAGCTTTAGAGTTGGAAAACTCAAGTTTGAATTCCTGAAGGATTAAGATCCATATGGAATATTTCCCCCCAAGGACTTGACGTGTCCGAATATGATAGATGGGGTTTGAGTCTATGATAACCATGGTAGTGCGTAACAATATGTAGTGGTGAAATATCTGGACAACAATGACGGTCGCCAGAGCCAACGTTTCAATATGTGAATATTGGAGCTCAGGACCAGATAGACTCTTTCTCAGATAGTATATCACATTTTCATCATTGTTAGGGTCCTCTTGAACTAACACCATAGCGATAGTGGAAGTAGAGGATTCCAAGTAAAGGATGTAGTATTGTGCATATTTTGGAGGATGTAATAGAGGCATATTGGTTAATGCATGCTTAAGAGCATAAAAAGATTGTTGAGAAGTGTCATCCTAGATGAAAGGAGTGTCTTTCTACAACAATTGCATAAATCCTTTGGTAATATCGGCGTAGTTATATATAAAATGATGAAGAAAATTTGCTTTCCCTTGAAAACTTTGTAGTTGGGTCAGATTATTAGGCGGAGGTAAAGCAAGGATAACTTTAATCTTTAAGGGATCGACCCTAATCCTATATTTGGAGACAATTAAACTGAGGAGTCGACCTGATTCGATACCAAAGATGCACTTTTGTGGGGTCAAACGAATATGGTAGAACCGACATCGAATAAAAATATCCCATGCATGACCAATATGGTCTGATCGATTGGATGAATGGGCAGGGAAATCATCGAGGTATGGTTCCACAATATGTTTGATATCATGGAAAGCATATGACATGGCCCACTGGAATGTAGCACCAGCATTTTTGAGACCAAATGGTAGTTTGCGATAGGTGAAAGTTCCCCACGGACAAATGAAGGATGTCTTATGTTGATCAACGGGTAGAATTTCAATCTTGTTGTATCCTGAAAATCCATCCATGAAAGAGAAAATAATGTTACCAGTGCAATTATCAATGATTTGGTCGATGAAGGGTGTGGGGTAATTGTATTTTGGACAAGACTTATTAATATCCCTATAATCAATGCAAACACAAATGATTCCTTATTTCTTAGTGACCGTAATAATGTTAGATACCCATTCCGTCAAGGGGACGGGATAGACAAAGCCATATTTTAATAGTTTCTTGACTTCTTCCTTTATGGCTATGGTTTTCTTGGGATGAACCGGGCGGAGTTTTTTTTGGACAGGTTTGATGCTTGGGTATGTTTTAATTTCATGCACAACAATCAAAGGATCAATCCCTGACATTTCCTTGTAGCTCCAAGCGAAGACATCATAGAATTATTTAAATAAAGTGGTGTAAAAAAACACTTCCTCGGGTGAACAATTATCACCAAGATTAATATGTTCCACGATAACTTCCTTGATAGAAATATCAATAACAATCGTAGATGAGATGTTGCCCAAATTCCCCTCAAAAATAGTATCCTAGGTGAGTATAGGAGATTGTGGAGAATCAACAACATCGAGGGGAAAGATAGAGTGTATATCTTCCTGAATTTCTTCGAGAGGTGGAAGAAAAGAGGATCGATGATGGTTTTCATCCCAAGGTACTTCGTCAATACTAAACATTTCCATAATGAATTCATCTGAAGGAAAAATATGGGAAATGTAGTCAAAAGCAGAGGACAAGGAGTTCAACCAAGATGGCATCGAATAAGTGTTGGGTGCCAACAGATGTTGGTCATCTCTAGAGGGAGAGTTAGATTGAATAGCAACATAAGAATCCTCTGTAGGACTAAGTGTCTTAGCGTCACCCACTGAATCAAAATCTAATGGATTAGGCATGATCCAAGGATCAGATGATTCTAAATATTGCTAGGCCATAGTTGAAATAATATTGATTGTGGAAATATGATGTGTGGTAGGAGGAAGTGGTGCAGGGAAAGTACCCATAAGAGTAGAGTCTTTCAAAATTCCTACACCAACACTTTCATTTATGATCTTATGATCTCCCAAAAAAGGAATATTGTTGGTGGTGGGAGCGCGAGCATCAGGTGTATAGTAATCTAATTGATCGATAGTGATAATTTTTCCTTGATGAGGGAATTGTACACATCGAAACACCGATGAAGCAATGACAGTCATGGAATAAAACCAACTTCTTCCTATTAAGAAGTTGTAATCGAGGGGAACATCGACTCCCTCGAAATTAACAAAGATGGGTTTTCCACCCAACTGAATGGTTAAGGATTGCAAGATTCCACGAGGATGAAAATTTTTCCCATAGAATGAATGCAACATCGTAGGGGATTGGTTAAGTGCGGGTGATTTTAATCATTTTCATCAAGATAAATACATGACACAAGTGGAAGCTCCCTCATCCAAAGTAGTGTGGTGAATGTGTTGATTTTGAACAACAACATCAATTTGAAAATCCAGTTGGTGAGAAAGTCATGATTTGAAATTGTCTAGGTTAAATGTGATATTGCTGGATGACTCAAGATCAATGGAACCAATGGAAACCAAGAGTGTTCTACATTGACTTGGGTAGTGTTGTAAAACTTCCAGCACAGACATAGCACACGGTGGTTGAGACAAATTTTAAACAATGTTGTATTTTTGGGAGGGATGCAAACTAGGATTGAAAGTAGAATTGTGGATGGTTCTCTTGGGAGGGCGTAGTATAGATTCGAACATAGGTTTCTCTATCTAAAGTGACCCAAATGGAGGAATAATAGATGGAGGACTAACAGAAGAAAGAGATGGATCCGGTAAAGAACCATTAGTGACCTTTTCTTTCTGATATTTAGCTAGTGTGTCATATGTCATAGTGTGAGTGGTTAAGTCAATCCCATTGAACATATAAATATGGGCACTCATCGAGGCCTCATCATTAGGAGGGTGGCTAGAACTGCCCCCTATGGGGGGGTTTGAGCAACCATAGATTTTTGTTGAGGAAAAGGATGTGTTAACATGGTGGGATAGGAATTCCCTTTGAAAAGTTTTGCAACTTCGGCATGATGTGGACAGTCTTGGGTGTAATGATCATTGCCACAAATAAGACATGGGAATTTTGGTTTCCACTGTAGTTCCTTTTCAGTAGCAGGCGATGGAGTTTGGGTTGTTCATTATTATTATTCCTTTTGTGCTTATTCTTTGTCTTCTTCTTGCCTCCGTATTGTTGTGAAGGGGAAGATTGAACTGCATTTACCTCATAAACTTGAGTTGGGAGGGAGGTAGAGGAGAGTGAGGTTGAACTGGGAATGGGTGCTGAAAAAGAGAGATTTATTGTTCCGGTTGACGATGATGTATATTGGGTTTTTAAGGTGCCAATAACTCCATTCACATGTGACATGGACAAGGTTTTGGATGGATCAGTAGTGGCACGGGTAGCATTTGGAATCAACTCGTAAAAAGTACCTGATTGTGAATAAACCACTTCCAAGTATTGAGCTCAGACAATGGCTTCTTCCTCAGTGACTACACCTCCCATGGCGACATCACGAGCAATTGGGGGTAATAGAGATTTAGTGAACCATTCCACCAATTGTTATCCACATTTTTGGTCATCGGGATGATGTCATGACAGTGTCATGATAATAGGAAATCAAGCTCTTTACTGAGAACTTTTTCATGAGAAAAGTTGCACTTGTCAGTTTCCAGAAAACTTAGTTTAAAGATAGTTCGCAGGCTGCATATATACTCTCCTGCGGGAATCCTTAATTCCCGCAGGCTGCCTTCAGCTTGACTGCGAACTTCTCGCACTGCACTTAAAGTCAGGGTGCGGACATGTTTCTAAAGAAGGGAAATGGATGAGTTCTCGATCCTTCTAGAAAGAATCTTCTAGAAGGATGAGTTGGCTTTCGAATGGTTGGCAAAATACTGACTTTCCAGATATCTTGGGATCATTCTCTATCCAAGTAACTAAACTATCTTCTCCTATATATTGAGGAGATTGCTCATGGAAAGGGTTAACAAGAAAGATTAGAAGCAAGCTAGGAAGAGATTGATTGGAGAATCAGGGTAAGACTGTATGGAGGAATGAAGCTACAGCAGCAAAGGACAACAGCAAGGTCATCTTATGTGGTTGATTTTCTTCATGCATGAGCAAGTGTGTGTGTTAGAACTAGAAGCCATTGAAAGGAGATCTATGACATCAAGGCTAAGGTTTTATATTTCTCTTTCAGTTAATTCAATACATGAATATGTCCCTTTCCCATAATGATGATGTCATCTTATTACATGATTCCTTGATCACATGTATAGACTAGGTATTGAANCCTTCAGCTTGACTGCGAACTTCTCACACTGTATTCAAAGGCAGGGTGCGGGCATGTTTCTTAAGAAGGAAAATGGATGAGTTCTCGATTCTTCTAGAAAGAATCTTCTAGAAGGATGAGTTGGCTTTCGAATGGTTGGCAAAATACTGACTTTCCAGATATCTTGGCATCATTCTCTATCCAAGTAACTAAGTTATCTTCTCCTATATATTGAGGAGATTTCTCATGGAAAGGGTTAACAAATAAGAAATATTAGAAGCAAGCTAGTAAGAGATTGATTGGAGAACCAGGGCAAGACTGTATGGAGGACTGAAGCTATAGCAGCAAAGGACAACAACAAAGTCATCTTAAGTGGTTGATTTTCTTCATGCATGAGCAAGTGTGTGTGTCAGAACTAGACGCCATTGAAAGGAGATCTACGACATCAAGGCTCAGGTTGTATATTTCTCTTTCAGTTAATTCAATACATGAATATGTCCCTTTCCCATAATGATGATGTCATCTTATTACATGATTCCTTGATCACATGTATAGACTAGGTATTGAATACATTAATTTGCTTGTACTTCGATTGGTTTGTACTGTCGTGATTGGACGGCACGAGAGCATTGAAGCGGAGAAAGGAACAACAGAGATTTAAGGAGAGTGCTCTTAAGGTATGTCCACTATCCATTTCTCTTAGTTCGTTCAATAATCTAGATCTAGGGAAAGAGTAGTATTCTGTCTTGCTTTGTTCTAGATCCAGGTGGATCTAGGGAGATTGGTCTGTGTCCGCGCTCACGAATTTATCCGTTAACACCCATATCAACTCAAATGAATAAAACTTAACTCAATCACCTCAACAAACACTAGAGATCGATTTGAAACCATTTTTGGTGTATAAATCCTTACAGTGTTTACCAAACTTTTCTTAACTTAGATTGGATGCAGTTTAATACGAGTAGTTGAATATAGCATATAACATTTCTTCAATACAATTTTTGTCATTCTCTTTTGGAATATGCATTATTCCTCCTCTAACTCGCATAGCATGTATGCGCAACACAATTAATGAGAATTAAAGTATTTGAAGGCATTGACGGGAGGTGACACCATTTATTTAGTGGCCTGCGGAGTTCGACCAGTAGTGACTCCAATAATGTGATTGTGATTGTTTTAATATGAAAGAGGAGAGACATGGGAAATGCTAGACAGTGAGAAAATGAATTTTTGTATGCCCAAGAGCTAGGTTTTAGTTCATAGCTATGTTAGATGGAAAGGAAAATGGGGTATGCCACGCTGGAAAGCAAGAATACAAGCGTTGGGACACCCAGGAGCTAGGGAAAAATTCTTAGAATGCCCATAATCTAGGGAACGATTGTTAGAATGCCCAAATGGGATCTCTACAGTCGTGGGGAAGCTCAAAATCCTAGGTAATGAGTCATCGACCTAGGGAGTAGTTTAAATTCCTACGTAATAAGAGTTCGACCCAAAAACCAATTTAAACACCTAGGTAAGGTGAGTTCAACCCAAAATGAAAGTGATATTCCTAATACACTGGAGAATCAACCTTGGCAATACCAAGCAACTTGGAACATCGCCCGAGGTGAGAGAATATGAGAAGGGAGAGAAATTGTAATGCTTAATCTGAAGAAGCAACTTATAAAATTGTGCATAACAACTATTTAATTATAGCCTTCGATATTTGTGAGGGAATATATAGCTGGTCTACTTTCCATCTACATCTTATTTTCCATATCCAAATTTTGAAGGCATAGATCCACCCATTTGTACTCATGAACCCATCTAGATGGAACCACCTTCTATTATTCCAAGACAATGTCCTCTATCCCTTAAGATGGTCAATATACAACCTCAAGTATCCTCTCCTATACATAAATACCATAATCTGATTATCCTCCAGCCTCAATCTCAAAAGAAAATTGTCCTCATTCAAAGTGTTCTAATACAACAGACATACATTTTCCACATGAAAGCCATGTCTTAATGATGCATCATATTCCTGAGCTAGAAACATATGATCCTAAACTCAGAGAAATATTTAGCTATTGTAGACCACCAGGATCTCCAAGATATGGATTAGGATATATTGAGAAAACAGATGCAATAATTCCATCTTTCATATTTGAAATCCATTACTCACAGGACTACAAAAACCATAAGTCCCAAAGATGCACAAATTATTTTCCCTTATCACTGGATTTTCTAGAAGAAGAGTAAACATAGAATGGATTAAGAGAATGTTAAATTAGGATCTATTTACTCATCCCCAAGCCAAATAATGTAATTCCATTACTTCTACAGAACAAAAGAAATATTTATCTAAGCAATGGAAAACATATATGTCAATGAAGGATTTTTGGATATCCTTTTATGAATGGTATAAACTTTCCCAAAAGGAAGAAATTCAAATGATGTCTTCCAAATAAAGTGTTATTACCAAAAACAAATGGAAATCCTTATATGGACAAACAACTAAGACAAATTTTCGTTTTCCCCCTTTTAAGGGAATCATTCTAGGAGAAGAGGGGGGAAAAAAAGGCTACTCCCCTCATGATTCACAAGGAAGAATATCAACAAACAAATTCAGAGAAAAGACTCCAAAGTGTGTCTGAATAGTTAAATTGAACAAATACTTCTCTAAGAGGGATGGAAACACATAATTTTGTAACCAATGACTATGCTAGGAAGCAACATATAGATCAAATTCAAGTCTCTACAAATCAAGTTGCTTCCAGTATAAACTTTGTCAATTCCCAAGTCATTGAAATCAAAAACACTTTAGAAAGTGAAAAAGACTCTTCAAAAAGAGAACATGAAGAAATAATGGAAGGATTAGGTGAAGATTTTAACAACATAGGGGAATCTACTATTAAAGTATCATAAAAATATGGAAAGCTTCCCGCCGAACCAATTCCTTGTTCTTACTTATTTCCACAAAAGGTCTCATCAGTAAACTCTACAGTCTACATTTCTGAAGAAACTGATTTGAAGAAAAGGTTTCTAGTCCATTTCCCCCAAGAACAAGAAGAATCATCCTCAACTCATATTTTGGTTACACAATATCATATTCTCCCTGCTAAAGAACCAATTCATTGGAACATGACTAGGGTTCTATCTCCAAACCTTTATGGGAAAGGAAAGTTGCTAGAGGCACAAACATTTACAGATGAAAATTTCCCAGAATGGAACATAGATAGTATGACCACAAGCCAAATCTGTCAAGTTATAGACAAAATGTATGTTTCCTACAGAGTCATGTGCATGAAAGGGAAAAATGAAATATAAGAATGTAAGTCTATTATATGATGTTTTACAGGAACTTTGGCTAAATGGTGGGAAATAGAGTCTTCACCTGCCCTAGTTGAAAAAATGGAAAAAGAACAAGTTAAATATGAAAATGGGGATATAATATTCAGAGAAGATGTCTAAGAAGAAAATAATATGATAGGTCCATTAACTACATTCATTCTTGATCATTGGTGTGGAACATAACAAGAACTCTCTGATAAACATGCCATAATTCCGATGGGAATGAAATGTAAGAGAATGTCCAATTATGATTATTTTCGTAGAGAATAGACCCAAAGGATATATGAAGTAAAAGATAGAAAAAACCTTCTCTGGAAGAAAGTATATCTTGCTTCTTGTTACACATGAAATTTTCACACCTAGGTACCTCGCCCTAAGTGTCGTAAAGTGTCGTATAAGTGTCGCATACACCTTGACACCATGGAATAACCTGTGTCACAATCCCTAGTCAATGTGGAGGAGGGATATATTACATAAAGGAAAAAATACCAAGTACACATGAATTATTATTAATATTCATGGAAAAGAAATTGATTAAGTGAGAGAATCAAGTGCACATGAATTATTATTAATATTCATGGAAAAGAAAGTAATTAAGTGTGAGGATCCACCTCACATTTGGTTTCCTATTTTTTAGGGAAGGTGGAGGATCTCATGGATGGTTGAAATATTTCCTCCTTAAAATCCTTGAGAGATATTTCCTCCCCAAAATCCGTAAGAGATATTTTCTCCCTAAATATCTTAGAGATCCCTTTCTTAGTGGATCTGATGAGAGATTCTCTCCATGGTGGTTAAGTCTCCAAAACTTATATAATGAGGGATTTCCATGGAGGAGGGGGAATGGAGATTGAGAATTATACCAAACTTATGATCTCATGAGTGGTATGTCATTTGGAGCATCATCATTCTGTGCGTGGACTGTTTAAGCAAGTGTTTCGACAAGGGGAACTTGATGAAGCCGCTGCACTCACATCTATGGTTGTAAGTTTTCTTCATTGTTTTTCTCATTAATGTAATATGCTTGGCCTGTTTCTTTAAAATATGTGTTTGATTTCACATGAATTTGTCTCTAATAGATAGATCTATTTCGAGCTAATCTCAGTAGAGTAGGAAGCTGGTTGTATCTTTGGCTGTCTACAGGGCTTATCGAGGAGTTTAAGATTGGAGCTCAACTCGGACTATGCAGGGAAAAACACTGGTAAAAAGGTACTTCTTTTCTCCTTCCTCCTCACACATTAGTTTATCTAGATCTAAAAGGAAGTCAGTGCCCATGTTAAGAACCTTATGTCTTAAGAGTTAAGAGTCTAGCTCTCAAGAGGAGATCTACCTGTCCGCAGGGAGATTTTCCTACAACAGAAATTGGCGACTCCACTGGGGACGAATCGAAACTTTCAGTTTTGGTTTTCCTCACAGACCTTGTCTTGCCCTTTATTATTTTTAGACCTTGTTCACCCCGTATGTTTGATTTCATATGTTGATTGAATCCTTATTCCATCACATACACTCTAAATGCCAAAGTTCAACTGAGTTTTTGGGTTTTTGGACAATTTTCTGGGTTTTAGGACACCAACATTCCCCTACCATGTTATCAGAGCGCCAGTGCTCCCAGAAGGTCTTAGACAGAGCGTTATAATGCTCTGGTTCCCCTTACACCAGATCGTCGACCTTTCTTTGCAAAAAATCCCTTCCAGAATTGTATTTTCTGAAATCCAATCTTTGTTTTTCCTTTGCTCAGCTTCTTTGTGCTTCAATGCTTCTTCCTATTGACCTTTGACACCCTGCTTTCTAAGAAATAAGCACTTTGTTGTTCAGATTTTGTGACCTTCTTCCTTATTTTGAGTTTTTTTGTTGTTGAGAACTTGGAATCGATCCACTTCTTTCCTCTCTCTTATCTGACTGAGCAGGAACTCTAGTGAAGGGAATCAGAAATCTATGAATCATCTCATTTGGTTCTTTGAGGTCATTGTTCTTAAACATCTCTCTTTTGTGTGAATTGTTTGATTTTCTTTGTTATCTTTTGTTTTCTCTTTGCTTCCTGTTTCAATCATAGCAAGAGGGTGTGTTGATTGTGTGAAATCTTCTTATGCTTGTCTGAATCTCCTTGATCTGAAAGGGCAGTTAAAAGGAGAAGTTTTGCATTGAATTAATCATCATTTGCATACAAGCGACAAAGATACATACTAGTGATTGGTTTGCATATTAGAAGGCATTTCTGAAAATTTTCAGCATTACATTTAATTCGATTGAGAACAAATTGATTGAGGACATTCCATATTAGTGTTTGATAGTGAAAATGACTCTTTAGCTTTCCCTTAAATAGGTGTTCATTGAAAATAAATGATTGCTTATCATCTTTTATGCATCTTTTTGGGAATTGAGTCATCATTCCGTCAGTTTCACTTTCATACACCCTTTGAGTAAAGAACAGTTGTAAAACGAACGCTAATTAAAAATTATCTAGAACATTTTTTTTGGTTTTTAGGATCTTCCACCAATAGTAGACTAGGGTTAGCACTTTGGATTAGGCTGTGAGTACAACTCTCCAAAGTTTTCAAAACAAACATTAGCATCCTAAGCTAGGGAGAGTCGAATCCAATTGTCACATCGGTTTTCTGGGATCCCCCTCTCACACAGGGGTTATGCACGAGGTCGCATTCAAGCGAATTAAGGAGATTATCCCTCCATGGTTCAACTATTTGTAGTGGTCGGATCGTATATTGGGGGTCACTTGAAGGTATACCCACAATTATGTGTGGGAGCCTCTCGAGTTGATTTCCGACTTGTTATCTTTCCCATACGTTTTCGATCAGACTGTCGACTGTACCCTCCTAGGGACTAACTAAAAATTGGTGTCTTTAGTTTCCATAATCTTTAGGTACTTACACAAGGTGACGGTGAAGGGAAGTCTCACTGTACCTAGAACAGACATTGGTCAAACTCACTTGGGCTCCTTGGAGGGTAAATCCATAATTACTGCATGGAAGCTTGCACCANGAAAGGAGATCTACGACATCAAGGCTCAGGTTGTATATTTCTCTTTCAGTTAATTCAATACATGAATATGTCCCTTCCCTATAATGATGATGTCATCTTATTACATGATTCTTTGATCACATGTATAGATTAGGTATTGAATACATTAATTTGCTTGTACTTCGATTGGTTTGTACTGTTGTGATTGGACGGCACAAGAGCATCGAAGCGGAGCAAGGAACAACAGATATTTAAGGAGAGAATTCATAAGGTATGTCCATTATCCATTTCTCTTAGTTCGTTCAACAATCTAGATCTAGGGAAAGAGTAGTATTCTGTATCGTTTTGTTCTAGATCCAGGTGGATCTAGGGAGATTGGTCTGTGTCCGCACTCACGAATTTATCCGTTAACAATAAGGGAACCAGATATCCACTACATGCAAAATAGACAACATTTCTGTTTCATAGATCGACTGGCCCAAATGTTGCTCCGACAACTGTTTGTTGGTGAAATCCAAAGGTCATCCATATTGCATGAGGACTTCCTCAATTAATCTCCTAGATGAATCACATTCCAGAACAAATGTCTTGGTGAAGTTAGGTAGGGCCAGTACATGAGTAGTGCACATAACTTCTTTCAAGGGATGGAAGGATTGTTCGGCTACTAGAGTTCAACTAAAAGAATTATTTTTAAGGAGAGATGTTAGAGGAGCCACAATGTTTCCATAAATATGAATAAACTTGCGATAATAACCCATTAAACCGAGGAAACCATGCAAAATTTTAAGAGTTTTAGGGCGAGACCAATTCCGCATTGCTTCAATTTTATTAGGATCCACCCTTACACCATCCTTGCCAACAATATGACCCAGTTAATCAACTTCAGAGATGCCAAAAGAAAATTTAGACTATTTGAGGACAATTTTGTGCTTGGAGAGGATATGGAGAAGTTGATCCACATGGGTCAGATGGGCTTGCCACGTTTTAATATAGATGAGAATATCATCAAAGAAAACTAACACAAATTGACATAGGAAAGGATGAAATACATGATTCATGAGACTTTGAAAAGTGGAGGGGGAATTACAGAGACCAAAGGGCATGACCAAGAACTCATAGTGGCCCTCATGAGTGCAAAATACAACCTTGGGAATGTCTTCCTCTTTAATATGTATCTAGGGGTATCCTGAATGAAGGTTAAGTTTGGTAAATTATTGAGCCCCACTGAGTTCATCCAGAAGGTCATCTATGAAAGGAATGGGAAATTTGTCCTTGATGGTAGGTTTGTTGAAGGAATGGAAATAAGGACACATGTGCCAAGTTCCTTCCTTCTTAAGGACCATGACTACAAGGGAAGGATAGGGGTTGGTACTGGAATGGATAACACTCAATTCTAGCAATTCATGGATAATTTTCTCAATTTCATTTTTTTAGAAAAGGGATGACGATAAGGGAGAATATTGGGAGGAAGACTACTCAGGATTAAAGGAATGAAATGGTCATGGTCATTGTGGGAGGGGTGAAGGACCTGGGGAGTTTGGAAAAATGTGTGATATTGGGAAAGGATATATTGAAGGTTAGGGTGCACAGAGGGTGTCTCAATTTCTTGAATGGAATGGAGATGAAAAATGATGTGGTGGGAACTGATGATCTCCATAGAATCTACTGTAATGCCTTGGAATTTATACTATTTTCTTTCATGTAGGAATTGCATGGTTAAATCCTTAAAATACATGGTTATGGGTCCGAGAGTGCATATCCATTCAACACAATGTCACAACCACCCATGTCAATAACAAACGTGTGAGATTCCAGGTTATACTGACCAATTTGTAGGTGGAAATTTTCACAACGCTCCCCACATTTCATGGAACATCCATTGGAAATCATGATTTCAAAATTGTTGACAACACAAATATAGTAATTGATTTCTTGGGAAAGGAAACGATGAATGAAATTATGAGTGTTTCCACTATCAACTAGGATGATGCATTTCCCGTGCTTAACGTAACAAATCAATTTGATGGTTTGGGGAGTAGAAAAGCCAGAGAGAGCATTTAGCAAAATCGGTGGTTCAACTTTGGGAGGATTAAAGGGAGACATAAGATTAGCTGCTTGGGGTAGCCCTTCCTTAGGGGAAACCTTAACATATTCATCAAAAACATCCTCCAAAATGGCCATAAAACATTTATGTTCTTTACACTTGTGCCAATGAAAGTATTTATCATCACAATTATAGAAAATACCATTGAGTTGACATTCATCCATTTCTTCCCATGTCAATTTTTGGACCTTGAGAGGAGTGGCGGAAGGGGTATGATTGGGGGGTCTAGGGTAGGGAATGAAAGAAGGATTTTTATTCTGGGAGAGGATGACTTATTGTGCCTCCTTGGCACATTTAGTTGCTTCCAACCAAGTCTATGGGAGAGCCATGATGACCTGGGCTCATATTTCATTCTTAAGCCCACTGATAAAGGATTCCTTGAAGAAGGAATCAATCATACCCTTCGTTCGGAAAGCCAAGTTCTCAAAGGAAACAATAAAGTATTCCATGGTTCTAGATTATTTCAACTTGGTCAAACGACCTAAATGGTGGGTGTATGTGTCAAAGTGTTCATAAAAATTAGCAACAAACTATGTCTAGGAAACATACTCTTGACGTGAATTTCGATGCCATTGCCACCATTTCCATCATTATGGATCCAAATAGAGAACGTTGTAACGAAGCTTGGTCAAATCATCATTAATTCCATGTAGGGAAAAATAGTGTTCCATCTGAGTGACCCAGGATATTGGATTTGAGCCATCAAATTTGTTTACCTCAACTCTGGGAAGATCGGGGTCACGATTGGAATGAAAGTTCAGAGGATTTTAAGAGTCAACACCTTCAACTTTGGGGTTTGGGACTGAGGAGGAAGGACCCTGTTATTGTGTCATGAATTGTTTTAGAGTGGATTGGAGTTTGTCCATTCAACTATTGAGTTGGTCCTCGATGAGGTTCACTTTGTCACGAATGGTAGTAATGTAATGATTCACTTTGGCATGAATGACAGTAATGTCATTATTCATTTTTTGATTGGTTTCTTCTTGGAGAGTGGGATCCATCAGGGGAGGAGTGGGTCCACTGACAAAAAAATAGATAAGTGATATATACCACTATGATCATGGAAATGAGAGGAAGCTAATGGGATAAGTGGGAAATAAGGGTGCTGAGAAGGGTATGGGTCCACGAGGTGAATAAAAGGGTTAAAAATGATAGGTATCACTGTGATAAGGGTGAAAAGTTGAATCCAATGGGATATGTATCAAATAAGGGTATGGGAAGAACCTAGACTTCTTTTTTTTTACTCCTACGAATTTATACTCTGACTTGAATAATACTGTAGTGTTAAAATGCCCAAATTCTTAACAAAAAAAATGTGCAGTAATTTCACAAACAGAATGTAGGAGGCAAGGTTGTGTGGCCAAAATATCCTTTATGTTCCTTGTCTGGTATGTTCCCCTCGGGTTAGGGTTTGAAGGGTTCCTATGGACAATGGTTTTCCCTATGTTATAGCTCTCTAATATATGTGCAGGGTCGAAAAATAGTACTTGGACCAATATCTTAGGGAACCAACTAAGAAGACTCGATTGTACCCTTAGTCATACTACCCGATTACCTAGATACTAAAGAGTATCTTCCCAAGTGTTGTTCTCGGTGGCACTATAGTAGTCAGGTGACCGATCGATTGATCTAGGGATGGTTTCAGGAGACCTAGGGGATTCTCGATATACCTTTCGGTACATGGGAGTGATGGTCGTGTACATAATATGTCTGATGAAATACTACTCAAGGGGTACCAACATGGGTTACAAAGGTTTCCAATAAGGTTAAAATTTGGTTTCTATACTACCTTTTGAAACCGTCTATATTTTCTACATGTAGTCTTCTGCACCACAGATTTAACTGCTAAACAACAAATCTCTATGCTTTAAAGACGTCGACAGTACATGTATCTACCCTGGAAAACAATTTACCCATAATTCCTACCAAGGAAAGTGCTCTGATATCACTTGTAAGGTACCATATGTAATATAATATGCATAAACAAAAATGTTTAGCAGATATCAATGGAACAACGAAATATTGAGAAGAGCAATACCAAAAAAAATAACTTTATTCAAAGAAAGAAATGTTCACTTTCCTCTTCGAGGGGGAAACCTCCAAATGAGCAGAGATCTATTACAATAAATTTCAATACAAATCTTTATCATGCCTCCTACTCTTATTTATACTAATTCTATCTTCTAAAGAACATTCTAGAGGAAGATATTTCTAGAAGAGGAAGCTTCTATTAGGTCTTCTTACATTGACGTTTTCACATTTATTAAATAGGCCTTATTAACTAATGTCGACCTTTATTACATGAAAAATATATTATTCCATATACATGAGGGGTTAGGGATATTATGTCCCTAACACCACTTCCCAGGGAATCAACTCAATGATCTACGAAATCCAGATCAACCCTCATGTGATCGCATCCTCACCGGTGCAATATCGACTCGCCAGTGCTTGAAACATAGTCCTTGCATCCATTCGAGGATCACCTCGAGGACCTCTCCCAGAATGGAGAGCCTTGTCAAGAAGTAGATTTCAATATCTACCAACATATCCACCTTCTATCCTATGAAATCAAACTCTCTATGGGGCGACACACTGGATAAATTTGAGAATTCCAAAGTTGACATCTCAAATATCACCATTGGATCTTTCATAACTAGCGTATGGAGGGAATCCCAATTCATTTATCACAACTAGATATTCCATAACTATCATATGGAGGGCATCCCAATTCCTTTCTCACCAGTGAATTAGCATACTAGAATCTCAAAATGTCCATATCTGCAAACACAAGAATTAGTCAGTCACTCAACCCACACAAAAAATTCATCAATTTTCATTTCCTGCGTGGTTCGATGGATTGTTTCTTGAACAATCACGTGGATTATGACTACGCAATTGTTTCTTGAATAGTTGTGCTATCAACAAGAATGTTCACAAAAAAATCAATCCATATCCACTACATGTCAGTGACTCACCTACCCACGTTGATCGGTGTGACTTTTTGGTTTACGATTGCACTGATCAATGTGGGAAATAAACTTACAGTCATGTTGACCTTAGTGCGAATGTATGGTCATCTGTTGCATTGTACGAAAAAAAGGACCAAAATATAGTCACGTTGATGTGCATGGGTATCTTCATGTAGATTGTATGGTATCCCTCAAAAAGGGATTGTATGATCCATCATACCATCCTACCTAGAGCATTAAATGAGATAAAATGAAAAGGGGGTCAAGACCCCTTAATTGGATTTTTCTATACTCAAATAGGCTAGTTGATGCATGTGCAAGGGAAAATAGAAATGCATGGGATCCACCGAACTACATGTGTTCTTGTCACCTCCTATACAAATTTTTTTTCCCTCGTGAAACATGTCACATTTTTTCCTCGTTTCATTGTGTCACCTCAATTTTTGTGTCCATTGTTGGGAGGTTTTTCGGCACATGGTTTTTGCCGATGATTTTCTATTTTCGGTTAAGGAATTAGGGTTGTTTACTAATCCAGGTCATTGGGTTAGGGTTTTGGATTCCGTTGGCTCCTATATGTATATTGTATTGTAAACAATGTATCACAATGAATGAATATATAATATGCTAGTTTTCCCAGTTTGGGTTTCAGGGGAAAATCTCTATGTATTGTGTGTATTTACCATTGTGTCTTTTCTGTTCTTTTATTAAAATCTGATTGTAGTAAATAATTATACAAGGTTAAAATACACATTTGGTATCAGAGTTTTGTTGGCTTTAGGGGGATGCCTTTGTGGTCAAGGGTTTATCTCGGGACTTTGATAAGCCTTGTTACACTGGGAGATCTGCGGTATTGATTCCTCAGGTGAAGAGAAATGGCAAGCATTTCGACAATGGAAATCAAGAAGTTTAACAGGGATATTTTTGAGTCGTGGAAGCTCAATATGGAAGATCTATTGGTGGACAAAGATCAATGGATCACGGTGGATCCAGGTATCGCACCTACATGAACTTCAACAGATGACTAGAAAAAATCGGATTGAAAGGCGAATATCACGATCCAACTGTGTCTCTCAGATTCAATATTACTGAATGTGTCAGAGGAAGATACAACCAAGGATTTATGGGACAAGTTGGGGAAGTTATATCAGTCTAAGTACCTATTAAATAAATTATTCCTGAGAAAGAAGTTGTATAACCTAAGGATGAGAGATGGAGACTCGATGGAACAGCATTTGAACGCCTTCAATACTGTGGTAAGTCAGTTAGTATCTTTTGAGATTAAAATTTCAGATGAAGATAAGTGTATCGGTTTACTATGCTCTTTACCAGACTTGTGGGATAGTCTGGTTGTGGCCATAAGTAGTAATAAAACTGCTTTGAAGTTTGATGAAGTGGTCTCATCCTTGTTGTCGGAGGAGATGAGACAGAAGAACATGGAAGGACATAGAACATATGCATTATTTGCAAGAGGACACTCCCGGGAAAGAAATGGATCTAAGTCCTCAAGTGGGAGATCCAATTCTAAGGGTAGATATAAATCTCTCGAAGAGTTTGTAAAGGTATATTGGAGATGTGGAAAAGAAGGGCACTACAAGAAGCAGTGTAGATACAAAGTTGAGAAAAATAAAGAATCTGAAGAAGCTCCTTCTACAAAAGAAAATACCTCCAAGGCAGAAGGAGGGGATGTGTACTTGGATTCTTCAAGAACACATGCATATCATGAGGCATGGTTGGTTGACTCATGTGCATCCTTTAATATGACTCCCCATGGGGAGTGGTTATATGAATATGAAAGGTATGATGGAGGTAATTTTTTCCTCAGTGATGACTCGACAACCAAAATCATAAGACAAGGAAAAGTCAAGTTGAGGCTCATAGATGGAAGGATTAGAACACTACCTGGTGTTCTGCACATCCCAGGATTGGCCAAAAATTTGATTTATGTAAGCAAATGGACGATGCAGGGGTAAAAACAATATTTGAAAAGGAAAGCTGCAAGATGGTTCGAGGATAAATTGTGTTGCTAAAGGGAGTTTGGTTTGGAACTCTGTATAAGCTTCCAAGAAGAACTATTAGTGATGGGTGTAATAGTTCCATTTTTCCTGATAATGGAGTTGAAGAAGACAGAATTCCTACAGTCTCTGGAGAAAGGTTATGTTGTGGCATCAAAGACTGGGGCATATCGAAGAGAAGGGTATTTGACTACTACACGGTAAAGGTATGGTTTAAGGTATGTCTAACTACTCTATGGATTTTGATTTCTGTGAACATTGTGTATATGGGAAGCATAATCGGGTAAGATTCCCCTCTAGTGCAACGAGGGTAGAAGAAATTTTACAGCTAGTTCACAGTGATGTGTTTGGACCTATGTCAATTCCATCATTGGGAAAATCTATGTACTATGTCTCATTTATATATGAATTCTCGAGGAATACTTGGATATATTTCCTCAAGAAGAAATATGAAGTCTTTGATAGGTTTAAAGAGTTTAAGTCTCTTGTTGAGAATCAAATAGAGAAAAGAATTAAGGTGTTGAGGACAGATAATGGTGGAGAGTTCTGCGGGAATGAATGTGAAGAATTATGTAAGAAGTGGAGTATATAAAGGTAGAAGACTACTCCATATACACCTCAACAGAATGGAGTTGTAGAAAGGATGACCATGACACTGATGGAAAAATAAAGGTGCATGCTCAGTGGTGTCGGGTTAGGGAAATAATTATGGGCAGAGGCAGTGGGTACTTCATGTTACCTGGTCAACATATCACCCTCATCATCCCTGGATGACAATACTCCACAAGAGGTATGGACTGGTAAGAAACCTTCTCTCACACATCTCAAGGTATTTGGCTGTGAGGCCTATGTTCATGTTCCAAAGGAAAACATGAGTAAGCTAGATAAGAAGGCTGAAAAGTGTATCTTTATTAGGTATAAAGATGGTATCAAAGGTTATAAGATTTTGAACACATAAACTAGGAAGGTTGTGTATAGGTGAGATGTGGTATTTAGAGAAATCAAGGATGTTGTTAAACATGAACTCCTACCAAGTAAGGAAGAACCAGGTAAAATAGAGTTTGATTTAAAGGATGATGAATCAAACTCTACAGAAGAACAAGAATGAGAAGAAGAATATCCTCATACTCTAGTATTGAGGAGATCGGTTCGAGAAAGAAGGATACCGTAAAGGTATACTCCATCTGATTTCCATTCAAATTTTTCTTTGTTTATTACTGATGGTGATCCTAGAACTATCAGGGAGGCAGTGGATTTAGAGGATGAAAAACTATGGAAAAAGGCCATGGATGAAGAAATGGAAGCCTTGGATAAGAATGAGGCTTGGGATCTAGTGGATTTACCGACTGGAAGAAATCCCATTGGAAGCAAATGGCTATTTAAAAAGAAGCTAAATGAAGAAAGAAAAGTGGAGAAATACAAAGCTCGGTTAGTAGTAGAGGGTTATTCCCAGGTCGAGGGAATTGATTTTGGTGATATTTTTTCTCCTATTTCCAAGTTAACTTCTATAATATTTATGTTATCTATTGTTCATGCCTTTGATTTTGAAGTAGAAGAGATGGATGTGAAGACAACATTCCTACATGGGGATCTAGAAGAATAAATCTATATGAAGCAGCTAGAAGGATTTGTTGTGAAGGGAAAGAAGGAGCTGGTATGCAAGCTGAAAAAGTCCATGTATGGTAAAACAATCACCAAGGATGTGGTATCAAAATTTTGATACTTATAAGTTGGGACTTGGATTCACAAGAAGCAAAGAGGATCACTATGTGTATTTTAAATTAATTGGTGATCATTTGATTTATTTGGTCTTGTATGTGGATGACATGTTGTTGATAGGAAACAACAAGGAGATTATCCAAGATGTGAAAGTCCTCTAAATTTGACATCAAGGATCTTGGTGCTGGAAATTTCATTTTGGGCATGGAAATTAAAAGAGATCGGAAAAAGAGGAAACTCTAGTTAAATAAGAGAAAACATGTTGAGACAATATTGCAGAGGTTTAATATGCAGAAATGTAAATCGGTCAAGGTCCCTATTCTTGTTGGTGAAAATTTATCTTCGGATCAGTGTCCTAAGACACATGAAGAGGAGGAGGACATGCATCATGTTCCATATGCGAGTGCAGTTGGAAGTTTGATGTATGCAATGGTATGTACTAGACCAGACATTGCACATGCAATGGGATTTTTGAGAAGGTATATGTCAAAACCAGGGAAGGAGCATTGGATAGTAGAAAAAATGGTTTTCAAGTATTTGCGTGGCACTGCTAGCTATGGATTGTGCTACCAAGGAAGACCAGGATTGGATAAAGTGTTGAACATACATGGATTTTTGTATGTAGACTGGGTTGGAGATATGTATCATAGGAGATCTACAAGTGGGTATGTGTTTAACCTATTTGGAGGAGCAATCAGTTGGATGAACAAAATATAGGTTGTAGTGGCACTTTCAACTATAGAAGTTGAATACATGGCAGCCACTCATGCAAGTAAGGAATCCATATGGTTACAAAGATTGTGTTTAGGTATTGGGTTGGTAAATCAAGATGTAAGGATAGATTGTGATAGTCAGAGTGTAATTTTTTTCGCAAAGAACCCAACTTATCATTCAAAGACAAATCATATTGATATTCAATATCACTTTGTGATAGACATGGTTGAAGAAAAGAAAGTGTTGTTGATGAAGGTGGACACTTTGAAGAATGTTTCAGATTCATTAACAAAATCTGTGAGCACCGAGAAGTTCTCTTGGTGTAGAGGATCCATGGGCATTGCTTCCCTAGATTGTTGACTATGTAACCCTAGAATCCCCTGTATGCAAAGAAAACAACAAGTGGGAGAATTTTGGGTATGTGTTATATTCTTTGCACAAATAGTACTAGTGTCTGCTACGTTGCGTCGGGCACGTGGGGGGGGGTAGCCCCCCCCCCCCCTTGAGATTTGTTTTCCTCTAGAAACATGTTGCATTTTTGCCTCGTTTTTCATGTCGCCTTGATTTTCGTGTCCATTGTTGGGTGGTTTTCGACACATGGTTTTCTATTTCCGGTTAAGGAATTAGGGTTTTTGAGTAATCCAGGTCATTGGTTTAGGGTTTTGGATGTCGCTGCCTCCTATATGTATATTGCATTGTAAACAATACATGTATCACATTGAATGGATATAGAATATGTTGGTTTTCCCGGTTTGGGTTTCCAGAGGAAAAGTATCTGTGTAATGTGTGTATTTGCCATTGTGTATTTTATGTTATTTTATTGAAATCTGTTTGCAGTAAATAATTTTACAAGGTTAAAATCTACAATATCAAGGTATTTACTTTTATGTATTTTTCACTTTGGGCATTTTATTTTTGTCTGCAAGTACTTGTCGAAATATTCACATCACTTTAATTTAGGTCCATTCCACGACCCCTTCAAGTATATACTTAAAAATTGGCATGTAGTCACTCCCTATGCAAATAATTTCATTTGCCGATATCATTCCTTTCCATATTCCTTTCTAATCATATTGCCCCGTATTACAACAACTTCACCTAGTCCCAATTGCACCAAATTGTTGTTTTATGATAGTTTCCTACCCACATGGGGTGTCTCAACTTTTATCTTCCCTAGAAAATTGAGACCCATGTTTTATCTCATCAAAACATAATCCAATGTAGTTCTCACTTCTGAGAATGAACCTCATACTTCTTCTCATCATACTCCTAGCTCAAACATCTATGGACTCCCAGATTCTCACAAGTTTGATTGGTTATATTCAATGCATCCCTGCAATTTCATTGGCCCCTCGTATCCTCTAAGATTAGTTTCCCATCTGTAGTCCAATCCACCATTCACCCACCTACACAGAGACCCATCCCCGAAGCCCCCACTCTTCATTTTTTCTCACAAAGTCTCCCCTCACCAGGCCAAACCATTTGATCACTGGGGTGCATGTCTCTGTGTTTGCACATTCAACCCAATTATTCTTTATTCATTTGGTAATTATACTTTAAGTATATTTTTATTTACAACAAGCAAGTAGACTTAAAGGCCATCACATTTAATGGCATCATTTTTTACTTGGCGACATCCCTAGTTACCCTAGGTTGAATCATTCACATTGAACAACCTTGTCTTCAAACACCGATCTTATTGCTCAAACCTAGAGTATCCCAATACCCTTTATTATGATCCTTAAGTTTTTATAACCCCAAATTATTTGCAACCTCGTCACCCTTACTTAAAATTTGACAATACCTTGCAAGCATTTAATTGTTCCCCCAACATTAGACCATTTTTTTTCTAGTTGAACATTTGACTGCCACCACTATCAGTCATCACTTATGATCCGACCAAGAGAAGTCTTGAGTCCCATTTACCATTTACCTCATCCATATTTATCAACCACACATCACTCTTACAAGTCCATACTTGTTGGGTATGTGTTATATTCTTTTCATGGTTAGAGGGGGTAGGAGCGCCCCCTTTCTCGGGGGGTCATAAGGGGGCGGAGCCGTCGAAAAAAAATGGTGATTTTTTGCATTCATTTTGGATGGTTTTTCAGCACATAGTTTTCACCGATGGTTTTCTATTTCTGGTTAAGGAATTAGGGTTGCTGACTAATCTAGTTTATTGGATTAGGTTTTTGTATTCTATAGGATCCTATATGTATATTGTATTGTAAACAATGTATGAGATCATGAATATAGAATAAACTAGTTTTCCCGGTTTGGGTTTCCAAGGGAAAAATCTTTGTGTAATGTGAGTATTTTCCATTGTATCTTTTTTGCTCTTTTATTTAAAATATGTTTGCAGTAAATAATTGTACAAGGTTAAAATATAAAATACCTAGTACCATATTGATCAATTGATTTCAAGGGGCACTTTTCTCTTTGCCATTGTGGCTCCATTCCTGTTAACCTCAACACTCATTTCTATGAATGTTGCAATATCTCATTTCCCATTACCATACAAATGGTGAGCCCTAGATGGGACATAAAGAGTCATCATTTCTCTCCGCTTCCCTTGACCCCCCCCTGATGTTTGACATCAACACATATCCACATTAGGGTGGGTCTTAATTTGTGACAGTTGTTAGTTCTAGTCAAATACCCATGGGATTAATAGGGCATAAATGGATTCAAGTAATGAACACACACCCCAAGTGTTTAGTTCAATATCTATGGCACTTTCTCCTTTATAACTATCATTTGACTTTACCCACGGTCTTTAGGGCATTGTAAATCTCTACTCCATAAATTATCGAGTTATAGGATCATCTAGGTCTTCATACTTCTGATGATTAGACGAGAGGTCTCAACCTCTTTTCCACTATTGTAATTATTTCTTCTTATGGCATGAGCATGGGGCATGCCCACCTCGTTTGTATAAAAACAAGTTCAATTTTTAGCAAGATTATACATTTTCAAGTGTACCTCTCCTTCCTCCATGGCTAGTCCTTGTCCCTTCAAACCATTTTTCTATCCTTACAACAAAGTATCTATGTACAAAGAAAACAAATGATGTAATTTGTCTATACATATGTTCCTAACCTCATACATCAAGGGGCATGTGTTATCACTTATTGTTCACATAGATATATAGGTGATCATTGAAAGGGTCATCAGTTCAATACACTAAGGTCCATGTTCATAACATTAATACACCATCTTCGGCAGGAAAAAAAACATATACAAAGTTGGTTTTTGATCATACGCATGACTCAACAATTTGGATTTTGTGCAATCTATGCATCCCCACACGACTCTTCCTTTGAAAATCACATGGATCGACCAGAAGTGAAGTTTCACCAAATTTTGGTGCATTGATTACGAAAAATCCCATCAAATGTAATTCTTGATTGAAGGACTAAGAGTCCTCGATCCCATTGGCATTGAAGGTTGGTACTAATGCATGGGAAGCCACACCCAAGTGGTCTTCCCTTTCCCATTGAAACCAATCTTTATCAAGCTTGTTGGAGACCTATAAAATAAATCCATTAGCATGCACAAAAACAAGAGAATCTAAAGCAAAGTTATGCTATGTGCATGAGCTTAGAGAGTCATTGTTTCTCACAATCTCATCCATATTTTCATTTAAGCATTATATCTTGGTGTATTAAACCTCTCACCTATTGAGAGCTTTGTACACATCTTCTTACCATTTCATTTTGAGAGAGAAAGGTTCTAGTGAGCTTTGTACACATCTTCTTACCATTTCATTTTGAGAGAGAAAGGTTCTAGAAGGGAAAAAAAAAACCATCCCAAGGAGGAAGAAGGGAGTTCATATGCTCACCAACTCCTCTACGATGTTGTACTCAAGGTCTTTCCATTGGTATAAAAAATCTCCTCTTGTTTTATTCTTGTTCTTACATTTTGTTCACTTATTTCCTTATTATATTTGAATTACTAGTATTATCATGTATCACTAATACTCTAACAATTAATTGTGGTGTGCCTAGTTAAGCCTAGGATAATACTACATTGTTTTTTTGGCTCACCCAAGTGGCAAAAGTGACAAAACACTCATCATGATGATTGATTATATATATGGAGTCTACATATAGTAAATTGATATTTTCATTATGTAGATTTATATTTTTATTACATATGATTATAAATGTCAATAAAAATAATTATATCTATATCATTTGTTATTCATGTTCATATGTAAATAAAAATCACATTTATATTAACATTGTTTATTTATAAATTAGAATTTTGACATATGTTTATATAGTCTTAAGGGTTAGCTTAATCCGTTGGTATCATTATTACTTGAATTGTTATATAAGTCTTTTTTTTTGCAATGTTTGTTAGCAAGATTCTTAAACAAAACTTCTAAAAGTCAACTTGGATGGTTAAGGTGGTGACTAGAATTATGGTGCATGCTTATCCTTTAGTTCATATATAATTTCATTACTAGTTTGTAGATGCTCACTTGTTATCAAAGTGTTTTTTTGGATGTTCTTCCTCTAATAAACCCTTATTATAGCAACATTAGGATTTTTCACTTTAATTGAATCTAAGAGCATGATTTGGATTTTAAAGCCTCAATTTTTTTTTTATTATGAGTAGATTATTATTATGATTTTTCAAGTGAGAATTTTTATTTTTATTTTTGTTAGATATATATTTTCAATTTTCTCCTTGTGAGAAATGTTACTTTATTGTTGAAGATATTTTATTTCTCATTGAAAATGGTGTAATTTTGAATTTTGGCAATCCAATTCCCTTGAGTTTGAACAATTTCTTTGTTTTTGTCAAGAAGGATATTGTTCAAATTTACTATTTTGTTTTCTAATTTTCATAACTATGTGGTGATGATTCCTCATTAGATTGGATTGCAACATCTTCCACATTATCTATATCTTCAAATGAGGAAATTATCCACTATTAAATTTTGTAATGTTATTTTTTATTATTATGAAAAAATATCAAATATTTTATTTTTAAATTTAAAATGAAATTACTCAATACTTTTTATCTAACTTCAAATAATATTTTTTTATATAAAATATACCTTAAGGTAAACATTAATCAACATTTATAAATGTTGTCATAGTATTTTTATAAAATTATAAATTTCAAAATTGTAATTTTTTCATAATATTTTTATAAAATTATAAATTTCAAAATTGTAATTTTTTCATAATATTTTTATAAAATTATAAATTTCAAAATTGTAATTGATTAACTAATTCTATATTAATTTAACTAAACATTAATCAATATTTATAATTTTTGTCATAATATTTTTATAAAATTATAAATTTCAAAATTTGTAATTGATTAACTAATTCTATATTAAGTTAATTACTTTTTTTTTTAAATAATCTTAACAATAATAAATTTATCTTTACTAAAACATTTTAATTTTAATTTAAAATAAATACTTAAAAATAATAAATTCATATTTCTTTATTTTTTCATTTTAATTTTTTTTTTAAGTTGAATATGATGTCATTATCCATTTCCAATTATTTATAAGTAAACATAACAATATAAAAAAAAAATCTTTAACTTAAATATGATGTAATTATCAATTTTTCCAAGATATAGAATTTTGAAAGTTCATTTTGTTATGCTTATAAACATATCCTTTCATATTTTCTCTTAACCCAATTTATTTCTTTAATAATTTTTTTATGTTTCAAATTTCAACCTTTATTTATTTAATAATTTTTAATTTTTCAAATTTCAACCTTTTTAAAATTATTATTATGAAAAAATATCAAATATTTTATTTTTAAATTTAAAATGAAAATACCCAATAATTTTATCTAACATGAAATAATCTTCTTTTATAAAATATACCTTGAAATTTAAACATTAATCAACATTTATAAATTTTGTCATGATATTTTTATAAAAAATAAATTTGTAATTATATAAATCTCAAAATTTATAATTTATAATTAATTAACTATTTTTATATTAACATAACTATTTTTTTTTAAATAATATCAACAATAATAAATTTATCTTTAATAAAACATTTTAATTTTAATAAAAAAAAAAAAAAAAAAAAAACTTTAACTTGAATATGATGTCATTATCAATTTCCAAGATATAGAATTTTGAAATTTCTTTTGGTTTTAAAATTCTTAGGCTTATAAACATATTCTTTCATATTTTCTCTTAACACATTTCTTTAATAAATTTTTATTTTTCATATTTTTCAAACTTCAACCCTTATTTTTTTAATAATTTTTCTCTTAATTTTTTTAATATATCAATTTCCAAGATATAGAATTTTGAAATTTCCTTTGGTTTTAAAATTCTTAGGCTTATAAACATATTCTTTCATATTTTCTCTTAACACTTTCTTTAATAAATTTTTATTTTTCAAACTTCAACCCTTATTTTTTTAATAATTTTTTACTTTTCAAACTTCAAAGCTTTTAAAATTCTTAACACAATTTATTTTTTTAATACCCTTATTTTTTGATAATTTTTTACTTTTCAAACTTCAAAGCTTTTAAAATTCTTAACACAATTTATTTTTTTAATAGGTTTTTATTTTTCAAACTTCAATCTTTATTTCTTTAATAATTTTTTTTGTTTTTCAAACTTCAACCATTTTAAAATTCTTATGCTTCTAAACATACTCTTTCATATTTTCCTCTATTTTTTTTAATAATTTTTTTTTTTTCAAATTTCAACCCTTTTTAACTTTTTTTTAATTTTCAAATTTCTTCATATTTTATATTAACTCAATTTATTTCTTTAATAATTTATTTTTTATTTTTCAAACTTCAACTTTTTTGTTTTCAAACTTCAATTATAGGAAGCTCATATGCTATCTTATTGTATATTCTTCATTGTTTTTCAGCAAGCTAACACATTGTATAGCAGTAGTCTAAATGTTCTATTTTTTGGTTGTTTTCTCGTAATTTTTTTAGTTTGATTTTGTCCAAAATTTTGTGATGAATAGTTGGATTTGTAGATTTGAGTAGCTAAGTTTGTATAAGGGTTTTTCATCAGGGTGAATCCATTTATGCAGTGAGAATTGCAATTTAAACAACATAAAATTGTGATTTTGTCTAAATTTACATAGCCGGATTCTGATCAAAAAACCCCAAAAATACAATGTTTAGCCAACACCCATTATATATTATTTTGTTTCTCAACTGCATTCTTCATTGTTTTTCAATCTACAGAGCATTTAGTGCTTATCTTGTTATGCCTAAAAACATACACCTATTACAAATTGACACATTTAATCATCTTTTAACCATAAATTCCAATCATATGATTAAATTTCAATGATCTTTTTACTGCTTTAGAAATTTTAATGACTGAAACCTTTGAGCTTTCACCAACCACGAGTTTGATGCTCTTGTTAGAATAAAGCATTACTTTAGTAAGAGATAACTGTTGTAACTGTGAGTTTCAACGAGACTGTTGTAACTGTGAGTTTTCTAGGTTTACTATTATTAGCTAATCAGATCCACTTAAGTCAGTGATCTGCATGCTATATATGTAACCTCCATTTGTTTGTTAAGC
>SNQJ01S0002321.1:68491-131005 GCA_010110895.2 Picea sitchensis | reverse complement strand
CTTCCAATTTTATCTGCTGTGCTATTACGCAGTATATTCTTCATTGTTTTTCAACTGCAATTCTTCATTTAGTGCTTATCTTCTTTTGTTTCTCAATTGCATTCTTCATTGTTTTTCAATCTGCAGAGCATTTAGTGCTTATCTTGTTATGCCTAAAAGCATACACCTATTGAAAATGAACACATTTAATTATCTTTTAACCATAAATTCCAATCATATGATTAAATTCCAATCATCTTTTTAATGCTTTAGAAATTTTAACCACTGAAACCTTTGAGCCTTCACCAACCACAAGTTTGAGGCTGTGCTATTAAACAGTATATTCTTCATTGTTTTTAGACTGCAATTCTTTATTTAGTGCTTATCTTGTACGCTAACTTAGTGTATATTCTACATTGTTTCTCAACTGCAAGAGCATTTAGTGATCCTTTAGAGTGGAATCTTATGGAACCGTGCTAATGAACCGATAAAGGCGGCTCAGAGGATCGGATAGGGTTTGAAGAATAATTCCTTTAGCATAAACGCCCATCCAATGTTTCATTCACGGCGTTGCAGTACGTACGTTCAAAAGTTAAAAACCTTTTCGTTATGAAAATTCAATGTAGAAGTTAAAAACCTTGAAAAAATTAAATGGAAAATTTTAACAATCCATTGGATAGTATATATATGAACAGTAGCATTGCAGTGCTTCGAGAGAAGACATCCAACAGATTTCAAAAGCAACAGCAAATCGGACAATCTAAGTAACTATATCAGCCGCTTGTAAACGTAAGTCACGCTGAAAAAATCCCACCAACAGAAAGCACCATCTAACAGAACGTCTGGCGTCGCAGCCCTGCCCAGCATTAAAATTGGGCTTCAAGTAGACTGGACGAGTTTCTTGGCTGCCTGGGCGTCCGCCTGGGCTTGGGCCTTCTTGAAGAGCTTATGATCGGTGTGCTCTTTGAAGGTCTTTGCCGGAAATAATGGAGGATTCTTCTCGTCCACCACCTCTTTCATGGGTCCGATCAGGGCATCTTTTGGCGGATCGCAGAACACTGCCCACGAAATTCTCACTTTCTCTTTGTTCACCAGCCCTCTGTGCAGGCCGCTCCTGAATTTCCCGTTGCTCAATATCTGATGATCGGCAATTAAACATTGATTAAGAAATGTTATAAACAACGAAAGGATGAATGAAATTTGATGAATGGTGTACCTCGACTTGATCGCCAATGTGGATAAGGAGGGCGCCTGGAATGCATTTGGCGGTGACCCATTTGCCATCTTTGAAGAGCTGAAGGCCGGGCACCATGTTATGCAGAAGGAATGTCAGTGCGCTGATGTCGGTGTGCGCCTCCACTCCAAGAGCAAGCTCCGGTTGTGGACAGCGGGGATAGTAATTTATTTTTAATTGCATTTCCAAGTTTTCACTGCCGAGAACGCGCTCCATTCTCCCTTCTTCCACTCCCAGATCCGACGAAAGCGTCCCCAGGATTTTGCTCGCGAGTTTCCGTATCTCCCGACCGTAGGCGTCTGTCACCTCGCTGCAATGCATACATATACATGAATTAATCACACATGAATTAGTGTATAAAAATCCGTAGAAAGGAGTAACTTAGAAGAAATATAGATACATGTATTCTTGAGGGTGCTTGGGCCAGGTTGTCATGTCTCTGCGTTGTTCAGGCCAGAGGAGGTGGAAATAGTAATCCTCCCATTCGAGCTGACCGCTGGCGTTGTTGGCGAGCTTGGAGCCATACCCCGCTATCTTCCCCGCTGCGTGGTCGTTCGCGTACTTCTCTTTCTCCTCAACGGGGAGGTCGAAGAAGGCCTTCCCGGCTGCCTGCAGCCGCTCTATCAGAGTCTCAGATATGCCGTGGTTCAGCAGTTGCATGACCCCCCACTCCCTGCTCGCCTTCGCCACCTGACGCCTGATCTCTTTCTTGATCTCTTCGTCCGCAGAATCCCATCCGGCAACGTCTACCACTGGAATCTGCGGGCCTTCGTCTTCCACTCTTTTCACTTTGAGAACGCACTCGGTGGGTCTCTCTTCCAGGGGTCTCACGTACTCGGCAGGAATGGCGGCCAGGCCGCTCATTGCCAGGCTCTCCACTCGCGCCGGTGCCATGATAATCAGAAACTAGAATTCAGGTATGATAGAAAAAGAATGTAATTGAGGTGTGCAGAGTTTATGGAGATTGTGGTATAAATAGATGGCACACTGTAAGTCGGTAACTACCACTCTTTTTCGAAACTGGGCTGGTGGATGAGGTTTCAATAGCTAGCATGTGCAGGTTCGTTGGGAGCGCGTTTATCGACTGATAATATTTTAGTTGTTTATGGCTAAAATATGTTCGTTGGGAGCGCGTTTATCATGAGTATACATCGAATAACCAGGTTTTTCCACCAATGAAGTGCTGCTCAATGCAGCGTTCCGTTTGTGGTTAGAATGGTAGAGGAATGTACAGCGACTTCCAAGTAGGCACGTGAAATCACGACCAGCTAACTGGTTATTTCATTCATTAAAAATTGGACGGCAAAGGAATTAAACTATATTTAGTCCCGTGAGACAGCGCGGTTGGTAATGACAAGTAACTTTCTCCAAGTGTTGGGAGGAGGTCTTGAGGTCAAATCCGGCTGGGTCTCCGAGACGAATTGTAATGGCCGCTTGTGATGTAAATGATTTATATCTCTAATATAAATCGAATTAATTTCTCGTTGGAAAAAAGGAATTAAACTACACATATATTAAAGGTTGCATTCCACGATACTTTTACACCATTAAACATATATTGCCATATTTTTTACAAAGATGTCAGGGAACTAAACCGTTAAGCGATTTTTTCGGATCGTTCGATGTTTGTCTTAGGTAGGCCCGGAATCTCAAATTTAATGCGTTTCATTTTAAATCCTCTCAACTGATTTAAATTTTAATGCTTTTCATTTTAAATGCTCCCAGCTGCTCTATATTTAATGCTAAGCACTCAACTGCTCTAGATTTTAATGTTTTTCATTTTAAATCCTCCCAACTGCTATTATTGAATGCTTTTCATTGAACTGCTATAAATTTTACTTTACTGCTCTAAATCTTAATGTTTTTCATTGTAAATCCTCCCAACTGATATCATTTAATGCTTTTTATTCAACTGCTATAAATTTTAATGCTTAATCCTCCCAACTTTAATGCTTTTTATTCAACTGCTATAAATATTAATGCTTCATCCTCCCAACTGCTATTATTTAATACTTTTCATTCAACTGCTATAAATTTTAATGCTTTTCATTTTAAGTTTTATGCATATTCATGAAGTGTCACTTTTTGAATTTTAATTCTTTTCATTTTAAGTTTTATGCACATTCATGAAGTGTCACTTTTTGAAACACAATATAAGGGCAAAACGACCTTGCCATGGACGAATGTTTAGGTGTAAGGCAGAAATATTATAAGGGTAAAACGATCCTGCCATGGACGAACGTTTAGGTGTAAGACAGAAATATTTTTTCCCTTTTTTACAACATTCCTTTCATTAAAGTTGAAGGATACATATTTAAGTTGGGACAGTATACATTAAGAAAGGCTTTTGCAACACATTTAGAAAGGCCTTGGCAATAAGAGTTAGAAGATCCTCATCTAAGAGTTAGAAGATCCTCATTGTTAGAACTAAGCAATATGATTTTGGTGGTAAAATTTAAATTAAAATAAGGAAAAATTAAAATAAATAAAGACTGATAAGATTATTTAGTGTATCACCTTAGCCAAGGAGGTTAGGAGGTTATCCATAGGCATAGGCATATGAAGTAATTCTACTTCTGAGTTGCTTAGTGAATGTTGCATTAAACCCCACATAATAATAACCAACACAACCACATAATTAAAAGTGGTTGATACATATCAATCGATGTTATTTTCCGTCTTTTTAAACTAATGACACTAATTGGCATACATCAATCACTTTTAATTATGTGGTTGTGTTAGTTAACAATTGAAGTGCATGGGGATGATCACTAGATTTGTGAATTAAAATATCAATATAGTTAATATTGAAATATCTATGATATTTTAGTATGGTTGACTATGGTTGAGCATGTTTGGTTATGTTTGACCATAGTTGACTTTGGTTAGCAATGGTTGATTATGTGTGACAATATTTGACTATGATTGACTTTGGTCAACCATGGTATAGGTATTCTTCCTTCCATCATGAATAACCTTTCGGTCATACTGTCATGACCTCCCCAATAAAATATCACATACATCCATAAGAATGACATCACATAATATTTTGTCCCTATAACCTCCTATTTCAAATTCAACATGGCATTGTTGACTTACCATTACTTGATGTCCTTTCTGCAACCATGATACCTTGTATGGGTTTGGATGTGCAGTTGTCTTCAACTCCAGCTTCTCCACCATCTTTGTGGATACTAGATTGTCAGTGCTCCTGTTGTCTATGATCACCTTGCAAACTTTGTCTTTCGCCTTGCAAGCAGTTCTGAACAGACTTGTTCGTTGAACTGGTTCCTCTGCCTCCTTTTCTGACTTAAGAAATTTTTTCCACATCATGGGGTTCCTTACTCCTTTTGCTGCTTCTGCTTCCACATGCTTCTGTGCTTCAACTATGTGTGCTTCACCTCCTTCTTTCTTTTTGTCGGGACATTCCCAAGATTTGTATCCTTGTTTTCCACAGGTATAACATTTAACGACGCCTCCTCTGGCTCTTCCTCGTCCTTTGGAAAAATAACTTCTTCCTCAATATTGTCCTTATTTAGAACTTCCACCTTTCTCTAGGTGACTACGCTATTTGACAGGGTCAGGCTTCAGTTTCTGGAACTTCTCTCTGTTGGTTCCCTTACCTCTGCTTGAATTTCCTCCTTTGCTTCATTAGCTTTTCTTCCTGGCCAATTTTTCTTCAGCTTTCAAGGCTGCTTGATAAACATCCTCGATTGTACTAACTAACATCATGCTGATCTCTTCTTGTATTTTGTATCTCAGCCCATTGATATATCTAGTTGTATTTTCATCTTCATTTTCCTTCTGTCCAGCCCTGATGTTTAGTTAGTAAAATTCTTCAATGTACTCCTTCAATGATAAACCTTTCTGTCTTAGGTTCTGCAATCTCATGTATATATTGATTTGGTAATCCCTTAGGATAATTTTGGCTTTCAGTTTGGCTACCATCCTATCCTATTTTTTAATTTTCTTCTTACCATTTCTCCTACGTTCGGCTTGCAGTTCATCCCACCATAGTGATGGATGACCCTTTAGTCTTGTCAGTGCATGCTTCACCATCTTGTATTCTTTGATATCTTCATAATCGAAGTATTTGTCCATAGCACGTACCCAATCTAACAATTCTTCAACTTCCAAATTGCCTTCATACATTGGTACCTCTATTCTTTCTCTGACTCCTATCTTTGAAACAATTTTTATTAAGTGATCTTGTGTAGCATCCTCTGCTACATTTTCTTCGACCTCTTCTTCTTCTTCGCTCTCAGCTTCACTGATATCTCTAGTGTCTGGTGCTCTCCTATGTGTTGTTTCCATGGCATCCAGTCTCATTCGGAGTCGGCTAATTTCTTCTTCCATTTTTGCATTCGCTCTATGCCTTCTGGGTGGCATGATTCCATTGAGTCACCTACAAAAAAAAATCAAATTTTTGATACCACAATTGATACCAATCTTCCTCCTTTATCCTTTTGTCTGCTGTCTGCAAACAAACCCAATATCAGCTCTGATACCACCTGATGCAGCCCCCCTACTCCCCCCGTAGGGCTGCGCGACCTCTTGGTCAATGGATCTCCGATTCTTGAGTCGAAAGACTCTCTAGAACCTTAAAGGTCCCCTCCTGTATCTAAAAACAGGCCCCTCAGCTTCCTGGTGCAGGTCTAATAGAAACCCACAACCTTCCCTTTCGCTCTATTGTGAAAACTCAAAGTGTCGATGTTAGCTACTTTTCAGATAAAGTCTCTCTTGGTGTGACCTTGGGCTATGACCACGCGATTGCGGGTGCGACCACAAGCGGTTTGGGGTCAAACTGCTTTTGGGCCCACAATGCTCCTACAACCTCCATGTGTCCTCTTAACGAAACCATGATTTGGATTGCGGCCCGCCCTTGATTTGTTAAACTCCTCGCAACTCATGTCCCCACAATGTTACATGATCGTTGATCTCACGATCTTGACAATAACTTCTAAATCGACGATTCAGACCTACTCCCTTCAGATCTACAGACCAAATATGTTCCCTCTGAATCAATGGTCAAGATCTCTTCACAATTCTGGACTTCAGGAATTCGAAAGATCAAAACCAACTTCTTTCCGTATGTCAATCCTCCGGAGTTGGCGATCTACAGACACTTGTCCTACTCATCAATGGTCATGCTTTGTCTTTGGGTGTTTGAATCTTCAAACCCAGATCAACGGTCCAACGACCCCCTGCTCGATCAACGCTCAAGATCTCCTCAGGGTATTCGATCTTCTGAGATCTCAAATCTCAAACCACGCTTTTTCTCCCTTTCTTTTATCCGAAGGCGGTGATCTCTTGACGCGTTTCTCTTGATCTAACGATCGAGGATTTCTTCGGGACTTTACCTAGACTGCATGGATCTACGCCACATCTCCCTTAGATTCGACGGCTACAAATCACTTTGGGACTTTACCCGGAGTTCATGGATTCACGCCACGTTTCCCTTAGATCTCACGGTCCAGAAATCACTTCGGGACTTCGACTATTCGTGCTTTGGGAGTTTCAAGTTTCAAACTCGACTCTATATTTAATGCTTCTCATTCAACTGTTCTAGATTTTAATGTTTTTTCATTGTAAATCCTCCCAATTGCTATTATTGAATGCTTTTCATTCAACTACTATAAATTTTACTTTACTGCTCTAAATTTTAATGTTTTTCATTGTGAATCCTCCCAAGTGCTATTATTTAATGATTTTTTTTTAATGTTTTTTATTCAGCTACTATAAATTTAAATGCTTAATCCTCCCAACTTTAATTCTTTTCATTTAACTGCTATAAATTTTAATGCTTTTCATTTTAAGTTTTATGCACATTCATGAAGTGTCACTTTTTGAATTTTAATGCTTTTCATTTTAAGTTTACATTCATGAAGTGTCACTTTTTGAAACACTATAAGGGCAAAACGACCTTGCCATGGACGAACGTTTAGGTGTAAGGCAAAAATATTTTTTCCCTTATTTAAAACATTCATTTCATTAAAGTGTGGGACAATATACATTTATAAAGGCTTTTGCAACATTTAGAAAGGCTTTTACAATAAAAGAGTTAGAAGATCTTCATCTTTTGAACTCCTCATCTTTTGAACTAAGCAATATGATTTGGTGGTAAAATTTAAATTAAAATAAATAAAGATGGATAATATTACTTAGTGTATCACCTTAGCCGAGGTTATTCATAGGCATATGAGGTAAGACATATGAAGTAATTCTACTTCTGAGTTTCCTAGTCAATGTTGTATTAAATCCCACATACCACATAATTAAAAGTGGTTGATATATATTAATCGATGTTATTTTTCGTCTTTTTAAACTAATGAAACCAATTGGCATACATCAATCACTTTTAATTACGTGGTTGTGTTAGTTGATAATTGAAGTGCATGGGGATGATCAATAGATTTGTGAATTAAAATATCAATATAGTTAATATTGAAATATCTATGATATTTTAGTATGGTTGACTATGGTTGAGCATGTTTGGTTATGTTTGACCATAGTTGACTTTGGTTAGCAATGGTTGATTATGTGTGACAATATTTGACTATGATTGACTTTGTTCAACCATGGTCTACGATGATTGACCATGGTTGAGTATGTTGAACTATTATTGGCCATGGTTGAATTTGGTTGACCGTGTTTAACTATTGTTGACCATGGGTAAGAATGTTGACTATGGTTGACCAAATTTTACTATGATTATCTTTGATTGACCATGGTTGTCTGTGGTTGACTTTGGTTTTACTATGGTTTACCGTGGTTGTCTATGGTTGAACATGATTGACCAAAATTAACCATGATTAACTTTGGTCGACTTTAGTTTACTATGGTTGATTATTGTTTACTTATGTTTGACTTTTGTTTATGTTTAGTTTACTATGGTCGAATTATGTTTGACTTTGGTTTATGTTTGGTTTACTATGGTTGACCTTGGTTGACTTTGGTGTACTACATGTTCTCTATGGTTGATTTTGATTTACTATGGTCGACAACATTTGACCATGTTTGATTGTGGTTTACCTAGGTTGACTATGAATCATTTTGGTTAACCATGGTTGACTATTGTTGACGATGTTTATTGTGCTTATGCATGGTTTACTATGGTAATGTTGCATTGTGATATTCATCATGGCTAACTTGTATGAAATTGCTATGTTCCTCAATGGTTGTAATGTAATGTGATGTTCATTAAGGGTTATGTCATATTGCGATGTTCCTCAAGGGTTATATTGAATTGTGATGTTTCCCAATTATTATGTTGCATTGTGATGTTCATCTTCATTGTGCTATGTGGAATTTTCATGTTCCTCAATGGTAACATCACATTATGAAGTTCATTAAGGGTTGTGTCACCTTACAACATTCCCTAAGGATTATGTTTTAGTGCAATATTCCTCAATGGTCATGATGCATTGTGAGATTAATCATGGTTGGATTATATTGAATAACTATGTTCCTCAATGGTTATGTCGCATTGCAACATAAAAGGTTATGTCACATTGCAACACTAATAAATGTTTATGTCACATTTATGATGTTCCTTAATGATTATCTTGCATTTCTACATTCATAAAGAGTTATGTCACATTTATGATGTTCCTTGATGGTTTTGTAGAATTTCCATGTTCATCTTGGTGGAATTATGATCCGTATTTTATGAGCATAATGAAATGAATAAAAATTATTAAAATATGCTTAACACAAAATAACAGAGATACAATAAAACTGATTTTCTATTCAATAAGGAAATAAGATGAAACTATATAATGTAGCGGAAAACAAGCTTGTTGGAATGGTGGTGGCTTATCTATGAGAAGAGATGTGACGACTATGCTCATTCCCCAGAAGATGATTACAATGAGGCTCTGAAGGCCTTTTTACAATAAACAGAAATATCAAAATCCCTAGACATCCAAAAACCTAACCCTAGGAGATGAAGTGCCAAAAGTCATGTGGGACCCATTTGGGTAAGTTAGTACATCAAATTCTCGGGGTTGTAACTTTTGCATACGATCTTCGTTTTAGGTGCATGATAGTCCATTGGAAAGGTATCATCGAGGAGATTCATTTTGGGGGCTCAATTAGAGACTTCTCCTATCATTGATAAGATATATCTCGAAAAAACTTCATTTAGGCCCTCAAAATGGCCCCGAAAGTTAAAAACTGCTAAAAATAGTAAATTGCCAAAATTGCCAGAAAACTGTTTTGAGCGAGTTGGAAAAGGTGGGTGGCCACTGATATCCACCTGGATCAATCCTCCCTCATTAGGAATCAATGGTCTCCATTGCGTTGAGTTCCCCCATTAGATGATGAAATTTCTTTCGAATTTGGCCCCAGGTGAGCCACTTGCCTTAGTGCAGGAGTTGCCCTAATTTGACGACTTGATAAAGTTGGATCCTTTGTTGTCGAGTGACCTTGATCTGTGTGTCCACAATATGATCATTTGATTCTTATTGCATGCATTCAGGGTTGAGCTCTGTTGGTGTCAACTGCTTTGCTATCTCTGAGGTGTCCAATAATGGTGGGAAATATGGCTGAAGGAGAGCCACGTTGAAGACTGGGTGCATGCCAAGGAAAGGGGGAATGTTGAGATCAAAAGAATTTTCACCCACAAACTTGGTGATGGTGTACGACCCTTAATTGAGTGGGCGAAGCTTCCTATGTGGCCCTGTAAGGCATTCTTTCTGCAAGTGCAACCAAACTTTTTCTCGCACTTGAAACTTATGTGGGACCCGATGTTGATCATGGCACTGCTTGTACTTGGCATTAGACTTCTGTAGAATATCCTGAACTTGTTGGCAGATGTGCTGGATCCACTCAATGAACCGGGTGGCTTTGTTAGCTTCTGGTGGAGCAGGGGAGGAGTCGACCAAGATGGTCACTATGGGTAGTGCAACATACATGGGGCCCAATGGATGGAATCCCAACCCCACCTGAAAGGCGATGTGGCCAACTCAGCTATGCAGGGCTCAGTTGTAGCTATGATGGACATAGGGAAGACTCTTATCCCATGTACGGGGGTTTTTTGAATTGTACATGCGCAGGATATGTACGATCATCCGATTGACGACCTTAGTTTGGCCATCTGTCTAGGGGTGGAAGGTAGTGGATTTGGTGAGCTTGGTATCCAACAGTGACCAGAGGATCGACTAGAATGTGCTGAGGAACCGACTATCACGGTCTGAGATAATGGTTTGTGGGATCCCAAAATGTACCCATACTTGTTCAAAGAAGAGCTTGGTAGTGGCTTCTGCTGTGATGTTCTTCTTGTAGGCGGATAGAATCGCCATCTTGGAAAAGCGATCAACAACCACAAAAACACAGTCATTTCCCCTCTTGGTGGACGGGAGGCTTGACATGTATTCCAATGAAATGGATTACCACGGTCTGTCAGGAGTTGAAAGAGGGGTGTACATGACCTGTTTCTTAGTGGTCAGTTTGGTAATAGCGCAGGTGGTGCATGACTTGATATACTTGTCGACATCTTGTCGAAGTTTTGGCCAGTAGAAATGTTTCTGCAACCCTGCCACTGTCCTTTTGACGCCAAAGTGTCCTGCCACCCGAATGTAGTGAGATTCCCAAATCAGCTTCACGTGCTTGCTTGATGGAACTCAGAGATGGCCCAGATGACACAACAACCCGTCTTGAAGATGGAAATTAGCGACCATTGAGTTGGCGCCAAACATTTGGTAGGTGGTGGAGAAGTCAGGGTATGTCTTATAGAGGTGGGGCCATCCAGAGGTCTCGTGGCTGCAAGAGTCTAGCACCATGGTGAGTGACGCAACTGGAGGTCGGCTGAGGCAATCAACAACTCGGTTGGTACTTCCTGTTTTATACTTGATGTTGAGGTGGAACTACTGTAAGTATGTGGACCACTTCTGATGGCGATCATTCTGTAGTTTTCCTTGGGTCTGCATGAACTGTAGTGGCTTGTGATTAGTGTGGATGATTGTCTCCTTCCCAAGAATGTAATGTCTCCATTGGCGGAAGGCTTGCACAATGGAGTACATTTCTTTGTCGTAAGTAGGGTAATTACGGACATCATTTGAAAGTGTCTCACTATGATATGCCACGGGGTGGCCGTGTTGTGTGAGAATGACTCCCACAACATAGTCTGAAGAATATGTCTTGATCTCAAATGGATGTTGTAGGTCTGGTAATGAAAGTACTGGGGATGAGCACACCACTTCTTCAAGTCATCGAAGTCTTGTTGTTGGGACAGGCCCCACACAAATTTTTCCTTACCGCCACCCCTAGTTACTTGGTTGAGGGCCCATGTGATATGAGAGAATCCCAACACGAACTTGCAATAGAAATTGGCGAGGCCCAATAAGCTCTAAAGTTCAGTGAGTATACTTGGGATTGTTAGTCATGGATGAACTGGATCTTGGCTGGATCCACATGCACACCATGCCAATCAATGATGTAGCCTAAGTAATGGACCTTGTCCATGCTGAAGGAGCATTTTTCCAAGTTTTCATATAGTTTGTGCTGCAGAGGGTGTGGAGAACCTGCTGAATATGATGCAAGTGTTCCACCCAAGTATTGTTGTAGATGAGGATGTCATCTACATACACCACTACAAAATTATTGGTGAAAGGTCATAGGATATCGTCCATCATCCTCATAAATATTGTTGGATCATTTGTCAAACCAAAGGGAATGACCAACCATTCAAAAAGACCATCTTTTGACTTGAAGACGGTTTTCCATACATCTGTTTGTTCTATTAGGACTTGGTGGTAGCCAGACTTCATATCAATCTTACTGAAGTATTTTCCCCCCGTGAGATGATCAAGGAGGTCATCGATTCATGGAATCGAGTACCGGTTTTAGACTGTGATTTTATTCGGGGCCTGATAATCAATGCATAGTCACCAGGTCCCGTCTTTCTTTTGCACCAACACGATTGGGCTCCCACAAGGTGATGAGCTGGGACATATGTGCCCCTTGTGGAGTAGTTCTTGGATCTACCTCTTGATCTCCTCATTTTCTAATAGAGAGTCGTGGTAGACTGTCCCATTGGGTAGCGGTGCGCCTCGGGTCAGATCGATGGAATGCTTGACCTGGAAGTGCAGAGATACCCCAGTATGAGAGGAGAAGATATCTAAGTATTCTTCCATGATATTATACACTTGCTTCTGTTGTGTGGAGAGATTGACCACAGAGGCCCTGTATGTGGCTGCGATATTTCGCTCACTCTGAGACTGAATCACAAAGAAGAAAAATTTCTCGGTCTGAGAGATGAACTTCCTGCATTGCTTGGCAGAGATCAAGGAAATAACACTAGGAGGGACTACCTCGAGTATCCTGTAAAATTTCTTGTTCAAAGTAATAATAACAATACGTGGCCTAGACTTATATACAACATGATGTTTCCATAAATAAGGTTGGACAAAAAGAACATTACAAATTTCAAGAGGAGAAACATCACACAATACCTCATCTTTGAAGGGCTTGATGTTGTACGACAGTCGACACTGTTGGCTGATGCGAAGATCTCTTCCTTGGTGGAGCCATCCAATGGTGTAGGGTTGTGGGTGCGACGTTGTTAGTAAGACCAACCACTTGACGAACTATGCTAAGATGAGGTTCTTCTGGCTACCGCTATCAATGATTAAGTGCAACGGGGTGCCTTTTACCCTCATCTGTGAATGGAAGAGGAAATCTCCTTATTCTGGCTCATCTTATTCACTAAGCTGGAGCTTGGTGGTAGCAACGATGGCACTGGGTTCCGCATCAATGATCCATATTCCCTTTCTATTTATGACTTAGATTCAAAACCCACATCTAATTAAGAGGCTTTCACTTCGGCCACTAGCGACTTCTTTGAGTGGCAGTCAACAGTGTTATGCCAAGGGCTCTTATGGAAGTTGCACCACTTCCCGGTATCTTTCTTTTTCTTTCCAGTGTCCTTCTTTGCTTGCGGCTTCGACTGGTTTTCCTAATACTATCCATATTTGATCTGCCCTTTGTTCTATGGGTTGGGGCCACCCCTTCCTAGCTTTTGCTGTGAGGGGTTCCCAGGCCCAAATTGACTCATCTTTTTCTTGAGCTTCTGCTCGATGATGACATATTGGTAGGCCGCGCCCAAGGGAGAGATGTCCATAAATTCCATTTTGGTCTAGATGTATCTATGCAGAGCACCATGATACTTGAGCACTAGATGTCATTCTGAATATTTGATACCCATATTGGTGTGTGTTGGCCCTTGACCAAGTTTTGGGAGATTCTTGGTCATAGTGACCTATTTTGGGACTTCAACAGCCTATTGAAGGAGGAGTGCAAGACAAAGAAGAGATCAAGGGATCTCGACCCACTTTTGGGTCCTTTTTGGGTTTTTGGGATTATGTAATGGGATTGGGATGTCGACCCATGGGTTTTACCCATGTTTAAGCTTATTTTGTGATATATAAATAGATGCATAGGCTAGATAGAAAAGGGGGGGAAGAAGAAGAGAAGTGCATATATGTGATGTGAATGTATGCTAAGTGCGAGTAGAGTCTATAAGTGCTTTGTGCATGACTATAAGATACTTGCAGATCTAAGTGCAAGTCCTTGTAGCAGATTGTGGAGGGCTTAGTGCCATAACGCAAGGCATAAGGTTCTAGCGAGCTGCGCAGATCTTCTGTCTTGTGTGGAGTAAGTGTTTTGATGGCTTTGTGCTTCTAACTGATTGAATGAAGAAAATAAAGAAGAAGAGTTGGTGGACGTAGCCCCAGGGTGGGGCTGAACCACGTAAACACCGTGTTGTCTTTCTTTGTGCTTGTATTAATGTGTTTATGTCTTCTTTTTCTAAGTTCTTTAAGATGATTAGATAGATCTACTTATGCTTAGGGCTAATGACATGTGAGAATGTTAGATCTGATCTATATGAATGTGCCGAGTGCTTGATCTTCTATATATGACCTATCTATTGATGCTAAGTTCTTAAGTACGTTATATCAGTGTGAATGCTACGAAGCCCTGTTTTATCAACGAAGTGATTATTGATTGTATATTGAGGAACTGATGGTGCTAAGTGCTTTATTAAATAGTACAATCACAGATCTGTGTCCCAGCTAAGGTTGCAGACACCTGAGTCTTACAACCACCCCTGCCTCTACCTCGGGTGAGATTTCATCTGCTTTGTAGGTGTTGCCGAAAGGGCCGATAGTTAGGGCTTTGTTGGTGCGCTATTGTAGCGTTGAACCCTGGGTCTACCCCTGTGCCAAAAAATGGTTCCGTTGCCGGGACCTGAAACCGTGATTGCTGGGAACTGAGAAAGAAGAAGCTTTATGCAAAGATCCATTCTGAAACTGAGAAATCTCTTAGCATAGATCTGTTGCCCTAGTGCACAACATTCTACTTGACCTAAGAAGCTTTGTGCTAAGGAAAATAAGTCCGATCTGAAGAAAAGAGGTAAGATCTGTAAGCTCCATGCTCTGATAAAGGTAAAGATAGTGGAAAGTTTTGGATTTGTAAGCTCTATGCTCTGTAGAAGTAAGATAAGTGATTTTTTTTTTTCTAAAGTATGGATCTAGGTATGATTGACAGGTTCTATCCTCGCTTGAAAACTAGGGTATTAGTAGATGAGAGAAGACTTGATATGAATAGATCTGATAAGAATAGTGAAAGCTATGTTATACCTATGCATAGAAAGAATGTTTGGACTAACGAATGGATGCAGGATCCTAGAAATAATTTGTTGTAGGTTAGCTACCATGATCCTAGTGTGTAGTACATAAGAGGTTAGGGATCATTTAAAAGAAATAGAGGATTAACCCTCTGTTACAGTTGCAGAAGGCTAGGACATCTGGCTAAGGAATGCCCTGGTGGAAGACCTAGTTGCCTCTATTGTAAAGCTCTAGACAATGAAGTATTGCATTTCCCTAGAATGATTGCTAATCTTGAAAGAATGAACCTGAATCAAGAGAACCCTAAGGAAGATCCAAAAACTAGGATTATGGCATAATACCAGAAAGGATCCGAGCAAGCATTGCTACAGATAAAATAAACCCTGAATGACCACTGACATGTAAGATTATCAGAGATCTTCAAAGAAAAAGAATGCATCGAAGCAAGAATAAGAGACTTCAACATTGACTGTGTTCTAGATGAGGAAACACAGGTGAATGTCATGACCGAGAGAACTTGGGAAGCTATAGGGAGTCCTGCGATGACTCCCTCATTAGGAGGAACAGGGTTATTCAGAGGAAAGATGATAAACCTGTGTGGAAGGCTTTCCCAGATACCTATGACTGTCAATGGAACTTTGATGGAGGAAGATTTTGAGATTATTAAATTTGTTGAAGACAACGCCTCGTTTACCATGTTAATAGGAAAACCTTGGATTGACAGAGATCAAGCCAGATGAAAGGAAGAAGAAGAAGTCTTGGAGCAGAAGAAACAGGAGTTAAAAGATTTCATGACCAGAAGGATCACACACATGATTGAAGAACATGAGAGCAGATCGAAGCTATTTAATGCTAGCAACCCAGATGTCGAAGCTGCAAAAACATTAGAGGATCCACAAAAGATTGAAGTACCTATTATAGACAAAGAAGAAGTATTATCTCGGAACCCTAGGGAAGAATCTCAATAATGCGAAGTGACTAAGACCACATAAGATAAGAATCAGAATGGAAAATGAACTACTGAGACGAAGCTCATTGGAAAGAAGGCTAGAAAGAAAAGTAAGAAGAGAGATAAGTTGTAGAAGGTTCTAGAGGGAACTTTGCAGATAGAAAATTTGCAGAATTGGAGCTTCGTCAGGATATCAGAACAACGACACATGGCACTTCGCCATGGCGAAGCAATATCACTGTTGGGGATATTATAACCTTTCGATCTACGCTCCAAACGGGAAGAAAGGAAATAAAGGTTCATCATCAGACCATTGGATCATGCCATAACAGACTGAACAAGAGTTAATGGATCTGCATACCCGTTGCAAGTGAACCATTGCCAAGTTCCCTATTTATCCCGTTGTGCCACGCACCAAGAACACTTTTTCCAATTGAGAATTCGAGCCCACAGACTAAGCCAAGTTTATACAACGATTATTGCACTCTTGCTTTCTATCGCAGTACTGTGTCTAATTTGTTCCCTGAACCCGTGATTGTTTACCCCGAGTGAGTATGTCGGAAGAATTGAGTGCTGCAGAGAAAGCTGTTGAAGAAGTTTTGATCGACCTGATGATTGAAAGAGTCATGTCGGAGAGAGGATTATCCATAGGTGCACAAGCATCATCCACGAGAGGACTGCCAACCTCTCCGTCAACTGCTCGAGTCAGACCATCCCAGCCAGACGATGAAAAGAGAACTAAGCACAGAGATGATCTCGTGAATGCTAAGCTGATTCTGAATATTTTACCCACCTATATACCACCTCTGAGCGATGCAATCAATCGAGACAGTGTGCCCAGAGAATTTGAGTATGCTTTGGTCATTGCGTACCTCCCAAAAGGGATACGCGTAGTGCATGCATACCAAGATAAGATCACATCATTGAATTTTAGCGACTTCAACCTCGGTGACAGGAACGTCTACAACATGCTTGCCCCACATAAGTATCGAACTAGGACCAAGGGAAAGAATTCAAAGATAGTTCCCTAGTCATGGACTATGAACCTCGCACAGTCCACACTTCTCAATGTCATGAAGATTCATCACTTCGGAAGGCACCAAGAAGTGAATACATGCCTCAAGCTACTGCTGTCCTGTTACCATGGAAGATACTTACGGTTAAACCGTTATATTACAGTGGATCCGACGTTGATCAATCAGATCACAGGGCTAAGCATGCAAGGCCCTGACCCACAAGATTTCTACCTTGGAAAATCCATGGATCACGCTCTTGCGTAGAATATTAAAGACACCTAGAAATATGTCAAGAAGGGAACATGAGGCTATAAGGTAGCCTCTATCCAGAGTGGAACAATGTGCCTTTCCTTTCAATTGATCGAAGGAAAGTTAGTTCGCAATAACTGACCCACCCAAGTGACTGGATTTGTAGTCGACCTCGCAAGGAAGTGCGCGGAGGGCCTACAAATGAATTGGGTGAAGTACCTTGTGAACCAGTTGGAACTGGACTGCAGGGAAGCAGAAGATCAAGGATATGAGTTCCACTTCAGTTGGCTTCTAATCCTGATTTCTTTCATCACATGGGAGATGCTGAAATGTGTGACCTTCCTGGACATCGAGCCCTTTGAACCTCTGGTCGCAAAGTTCAGTACACTGTGGTATTCTAGTGACATGAACAAGCAATGGCAGTTAAATTCTATATTCCACACATATTACAACCAGCTGAAGACAAACATCCAGTCTGAGCCTCGTATAACCCTGAACACTCTCCACCATTTCAGGCCTTTAATGAAGTTTAGCACAGACCGCCATTTCATTTATATCACAGCGCGAGATGAAAAAAACAAGGAACAATTTCAGTCATACTACAAGCTGACAGAGGAGGACTTGGATGAGATCACTAAGGACTGGTCGACGGACCTCCTCATTCCAGCAGACCCTGCGAAGATGTCTAGTATTGATAGTCCCGAAGCAGCGCATGAGACACCTGGACCCAACAACACAAAGAAAAATGAGGACGCCCAAGATGTAAGCAGTACCTCAACGAATATTTCTTCTATCTCACCTGAGAAAGGAGGTGATGGTGGAGAGATAGATGGCGTAGAAGTTGAAGAGATTAAAGGCGAGGTTACATCACCTAGAGATGAGGAAGATCCCTCGAATTAATGGAAGATTTCCCTGCTGAAACCTTCCTCTAGGAAGAAAGTGAAAGAAACGATGAAAAAAATGCATACCATCCTCACCTTCGATGACTTCGATTTCATCATAGAATCCCTGCATGATGCTTCGCTAGAGATAGCATAGAAGCAAGAAGCTAAGCAGGAGGAGGTGTTCCATATGATTAAGGACGAGCTCCAAAGAGTGTAGTAGGCACTACAATCCAGCCACGCAATATCCACTGCGCCTCTGTCAGCAGGAACATTAGAACTGGGAGATGAGCCATATCAACTCCACCACATTGCTGATACATTCGAAGCTCGCCTTCGATGAGCTCAGGAAGAAACAACACAAGCCATCCAGGATTTGGCACAAGTACAGGGAAACCTTGTAGAACAACACAGTATTACAGAATGGGAAAATATTTCTCTGTAAGTGAAGTGGGATGAAGAAAAATCCCAACTAAATCAAAGCAAAGAATAGTTGCTTGCAGAGTAACCCGAAGTAAAGGAAATGGTTCACAGAGAACTTCACTCTGTGACAGTCATAGAAGTAAAGACCGAAGAGAGAGTTCCACAACAGGTGGCACAACTTGAAGAAGTAATCCAACAGCTCCAACAACGCATAGCAGACTTGGAGCTTTGGATTGTGCTCAAGACCCCTCAAGATGTAAGAGACCAAAGGGAGGAAAATTCCTGCAACGCAGTTGACAGACTAAAATCTCTTGCCTTGGAGTGCAAGTAGTTGAGTAACCACAGTGCCCAAAAATATGAGAACCTCACCGAGAATCCAGAGTTACAGGAATTAGAGTCACAACTCAAGGAAGAAAAGCAACACACAGACACACTACAGGCGCAGCCGAAGGCCTTGTCGGCCATGGAAAGAATGAAGCGGTCTCAAGAGCAACGCACCACCCAGTAGCAGATCCATACGATTCAAAGTAGAGTGATGGAAGTTACTCAACGGCTTCAACCAGTACAAGATAAGGCATGCCAATTATTCACAGAGGTTGAAATTTGAGGAGCAAAGCTAGAACAGGTTGTCATCACATCATAACAATGCCTAGAAGGGCCTGTGAATGACGCAATGATCCAGAAGTTCACCACGCAAGAGGCCATCAGACATCAGCAGGTCGAAGCAACTCGAGCCAAGATCGAGGACTTCGAAGCAGAACTGGTTAGATAAGAGTGACTCAGGATGAGTCACGAGTGAGTGTTGGGGGCCTGTTGGCCCTTGATCAAGTTTTGGGAGATTCTTGGTCATAGTGACATATTTTGGGACTTCGACAACCTGTCAAAGGAGGAGCACAAGATGAAGTGGATATCAAGGGATCTTGGTCCACTTTTGGGTCCTTTTTGGGTTTTTGGGATTATGTAACGGGATTGGGATGTCGACCCATGGGTTTTACCCATGTTTAGGCCTATTTTGTAATATATAAATAGATTCCTAGGCTAGATAGAAAGGGGGGGGAAGAAGAAGAGAACTGCATCTATGTGATGTGAATGTATGCTAAGTGCGAGTAGAGTCTGTAAGTGCTTTGTGCATGACTGTAAGAGACTTGCAGAGCTAAGTGCAGGTCCTTGTAGCAGATTGTAGAGGGATTAGTGTTGTAACGCAAGGCATAAGGATCTAGCGAGATGTGCATATCTTCTCTCCTATGCAGAGTAAGGATTTTGATGGATTTGTGCTTGTAACTGATTGACTGAAGACAATAAAGAAGAAGAGTTGGTGGACGTAGCCTCATGGTGGCAGTGAACCATGTAAACATTATGTTGTCTTGCTTTGTGCTTGTATTAATGTGTTTATGTCTTCTTTTGCTAAGTGCTTTAATATGATTAGATAGATCTACTTATGCTTAGTGCTAATGACATGTGAGAATGTTAGATCTAATCTATATGAATGTGCTGAGTGCTTGATTTGCTAGATCTGACCTATCTATTGATGCTAAGTGCTTAAGTACGTTATATCAGTGTGAATATTGTGAAGCCCTATTTTATCAGCGAAGTGATTATTGATTGTATATTGAGGAACTGATGGTGCTAAGTTCTTTATTAAATAGTACAATCACAGATATTTGTCCCAGCTAAGGTTGCAGACACCCGAGTCTTGCAACCACCGCTGCCTCTACCTCAGGTGAGACTTCATTTTCTTCGCAGGTGTTGTCGAAAGGGCCGGTAGTTAGGTATTTTTTGGTGCGTTGTTGTAACATTGAACCCTAGGTCTTCCCCTATGCACTCTGGCATTGCTTGGTCTCTTTCTTGCCGCAGTGTGGTCCATTTGGTATACAAGTCATCATAACTTTCAAAAGGGTGGTATTGTTCCTTAATATCATCCCTGAAGGATTCCCAGGTGGCCGCAACTGTAAATAATGAGGGTTCCTCTCTTTCCTTTTGCTCACAGAAAGTTTCCCACCAATCTTTGACATGGGGAACGACTTTGAGGAGTGCAAAAGTAATATTTTCTCTAGTCAAAATGTTATGGACAAACAAATAACCTTCTAGTAGATTCAACCACTTGTCTACAACATCTGCGTCTATCTAACCTTCAAATATAGGAATATCGAAGTTGATTTGTACCTTTAAGGGGGTGACGCCTCCACTCAAGGAATATGCGTCGACTATTGGCAGTCGTCGAAGGATTTGTGCGAAACTATCCATTATCTCGTTCCTCTGTTGTGTGAGGGCTTCCTCAAGAAACATTTTTAAAGGATTTCCTGTCCCGTCATATTTCTTTTCTCCTTCCATGAGAGGTCGCTTGGGCGTGCGAGAGATTTTTTCCTCAAGATAAACAAGCTCGAGACCTAATTCTTTGTACCCTAACCTCGCTGGGGACATGCATTAAGATGACAAGGAGTAGACCGCTCTGATACCACTGATCTAGATTTTATGAGAAAAACGAAATGAATACAGATTATTAAAATATGCTTAACATAGAATAACATAGAAACAATAAAATTGGTTTTCTATTCAATAAGGAAATAAGATGAAACTGTAAAATGCAGCGGAAAACAGGCTTGCTGGAATGGTGGCAGCTTATCTCTAAGAAGAGATGTGACGACTGCACTCATTCGCTAGAAGATGATTACAATGAGGATCTGAAGGAATTTTTACAATAAATAGGAATGTCAAAAACCCTAGACATCCAAAAACCTAACCCTAGGAGATGAAGCGCCAAAATTCATGTGGGCCCTGTTTGGGTAAGTTAGTATATCAACTTCCTAGGGTCGTAACTTTTGCATACGATCTATGTTTTAGGCACATGATAGTCTGTTGGAAAGGTATCATCAAGGAGATTTATTTTGGGGACTCAATCAGAGCCGTTGGCTATCATTGAGAAGCTCGATCTCGAAAAACCTTCATTTAGGCCCTCAAAATGGACCCGAAAGTTAAAAACTGTTAAAATTAGTAAATTACCAAAATTGACAGAAAACTTTTTTGAGCGAGTTGGAAAAGGTGGGTGGCCACCGATATCCACCTACATCAAATTATGTCGAATTGTAGTGTTTTTTAAGGGTTATGCCACATTGTGATGTTCATGAAATGATATGTTATAATGTGATGTTCCTTAATGGTTACATAACACTACAACATTTTTCTTGGTTGACTTATGTCGAATTGTTATGTTCCTCAATGGTTATGTCACAATGTGATGTTCCTTAGGGGTTATCTTAGATTGTGACATTCCTCAATGGTTATTTCATATTATGACATTCCTCAATGGTTATCCATGTTTGACTCTGGTTGACTGTGTTGATCATGTTTAACCATGGTTTACTATAGTAATGTCACATTGTGACATTATCTTGGTAGAACTATGTCAAATTGTTGTGTTCCTCAATGGTTTCATCACATTATGATGTCCATAAAGGGTTATGTCACATTGCGAACTTCCTAAAGGATTATGTAGGATTGTGATTTTCCATAATCATTACATCGCATTGGGAAATGCATCCTTGTTGACTTATATTGAATTGCATTATTCTTAAATGGTTATGTCACATTGTGATGTTTATTTAGGGTTATGGCTCCTTATGACATTCCTTGAGGGTTATGTTACATTGTGATGTTCTTGAATGGTTGACTATGGTTGATTATGGCTAACTTTCATTGACTTATGTTAAGTATGGTTGATTATGGTTGATTATGGTCAGCTTTGGCTGACTATGGTTAATTATGTTTAACTATGGTTCACTAAGGTAATATCACATTGTGACATTATGGTTGACTTATGTTAACCATGATTTTATTTAGTTGACTATGGTTCACTTTGGTTTAATTTAGTTGACTTTTGTCAACCATGGTTGTCTTTGGTTGGCCATGGTTCACTAAGGTTGAATTTGGTTGATTATGGTTGACCGTGATCGACTATGGTTGACTATGGTTGTTTATGGTTGACTTTGGTTTATTACCATTGATTTTGGCTAGTTATGGTTGACTTTGGTTAATTAGATAAGTCAACCAAGAAAGTAATTCAACATATGTCAACCATTGGGGAATTCCATAATCTAACCTAACCCTTGAGGAACATCACATTGCAACATAACCATTGAGGAACATAACAATTTGACACAATTCAATTAAGATAAATGTCACAATGATAATGTTTAACCATGGTGTATTATGGCAATGTCACATTGCAATGTTCATTCTAGTTGACTAATGTCAAATTGCTACATTCCTTAATGGTTGTGTTGCATTGTGAAATCCAGCAGGGATTTTGACACATTGTGATGTTCTTCAAGGGTTATGTTGAATTATGATGTTCCCTAATGATTACTTCTCATTGAGACATAGATCTTAATTGTGTTATATTGAATTTATACATTCCTCAATGGTTACATCACATTGTGATGTTCATTAAAGATTATGTCACCTTGCAACATTCCTTAAGGGTTATGTTTCAGTCTAATGTTCCTAAATGGTCATCATTCATTGTGATATGCATATTAGTCAACTTATATGTAATTACTATGTTCCTCAATGGTTATGCCGCATTTCAACATTCATCAAGGGCTATGTCAGGTTTGTGATGTTCCTTAATGGTTTTTTCCCATTATGATGTTCATCATAGTGGACTTATGTCAAATTTGAGTGTTTTTTAAGGGTTATGTCGTATTACAATGTTCATAAGAGGATATGGTGTATTTCCATGTTCCTAAATGGTTATGTATCATTGTGACATTTATCTTGGTTGAATTATGTTAAATTACTATGTTCCTCAATGGTTATGTCGCAATGTGATGTTTCTCAAGGGTTAGGTTAGATTGTGATGTTCGTCAATGGTTATTTCATATTGCGATGTTTATCATGGTTGAATTATGTTAACCATGGTTTTCTCTAGTGGCCATGGTTCACTATGGTTGATTTTGGTTGACTATGGTTGACCATGGTGATTGTGGTCATCCATGGTTTACTATGGTAAAATATGTATATCAACCACTTTTAATTATGTGGTTGACTATGGTTGACCATGCATAACCATGGTTGCATATGGTTTACTATGGTTGACCATGGTTGAAAATGACGACTATGGATGACTATGATTAAATATGGTTATGTCACATTTTGATGTACATCCTAGTTGATTTATGTCAAATTGCTATGTTTTTCAATGTTATGTCACATTGCGACATACCTCAATGGTTTTGTTGGATTGTGATAAAACTTAATGGTTTTGTTGGATTGTGACTTTCCTTAATGGGTATGGTTTTATTTATATGTTACATCCATGAAACACACAAGAAAAATTAGATCAAAACTAAGCGTTTCATGATTATGTTGAAGTTGCAAGAGTGATGCATTCATTTTAGACAAAAAATAAAGTGTATTGTCAAAGAGGTGGCATTGTTCTCCATTTGTGCTATATATCATATTTGTATATGAGTAAAGAATTCTTCCTACTTAGTGATCTGATATGAAGCCTACATAAATTTTGAAACATGTATGTTTTCCATAACCTAGTCGATAACAACACAAAAATGATTAAATCTAGTAAGTATAATGAATACAACATGAATAAAAGCATTGTATAATAATGCAAATAACTATATAAAGTTTAAATAATAATAATGATAATTATTATTTTCTTTCCACAACTTTTCACAATAAGGAAGAAGGTGTAGAATAACATATACATACATTATTTCCATTTTCATTTGAATGTAATAAAAATTTGAAAAAATAAAAGCTCACTAAAATCAAAATTATTTTCATAATATTTTAAAATGAAACATTTGTTAATTATACTTCATCACATTCTAATGTAGTAACATATAAGAATGTATTTTCTAATGTAGTAACATATAAGAATGTATTTTCATTTGAATGTAATAAAAATTTGAAAAAATAAAAGCTCACTAAAATCAAAATTATTTTCATAATATTTTAAAATGAAACATTTGTTAATTATACTTCATCACATTCTAATGTAGTAACATATAAGAATGTAGTGAAGTATAATAAACAGAGTTTTTAAACATGTTTTTTTCTATTATGGTATAAAAAATTCATACAACTTAGTCTTATTAGTCCCTTCCTTCAGGCTGTACGGACTATTGCAATCGGTATGCTTTTTTTTACATGCAAATCAATGTATTCATTAATTTTTATCATGATTTTTTCATTAAAAATATATAAGACATTTTATGTCGTCCAATCAACATATTAAAACGTTTTATCTCATCCAATCAAGATTTTTTCCCTCTTATTTGGCCTCATATCAAGGCGAGAGGCAAACATTGGGTTTAAAAGTTAGGAAATGGTTCATGCATTTATATTTCTTTCCTCAAAGTGGATTAATGTTGGACTCTCATGTTAACATTAGTTCGTAAACATTAAATGTCTATACTTTATTTTTCATTCTCTAATGTTCAACGCATGGATGCTAACAACCAAGTGTTCACCCTACATCGATGTTAATGGCCAAGTGTTTAAAGTCCACTTTTTCTAAACTAGTTTATATTTACTTCAAACTAGGATATTCTTACTTACATGTACTTCACGACAGACCCTCCTGCATCTTTAGAGACCCTCCCGCATCACACTCCTTACATACTTGTGCTTCACGAGAGACCCTCCTCCATATTTAGAGTGACTCTATCCCTCGATCCGACAACGTTGTCCCTCAATCGATCGTAATTTCTTGGGCCTCATAGCAAATTATTTCACCAGCTGCCTCTTCATCACAACTTTGGCACAAAAGATTACAGATCAACAGAAGTAAAATGGAAGGCTGTGCGTGTAGGCTACCATACCCATTCAAGAAGTTACGTATCCTACCAACGATTGACCTAGGCTATTGTCTCCCTGAGCTACTAGCTTCATCTCCTGGTTTTTTTTGTTGTTACTGTAACTGTTTGAGGAAGCACACATAGTTAGTGTGACTCTTTGAGTAAGTGCACACGATATTGGGTGGGATATCTATTGCTAGAACTATTTCTATGGAAGAATAGTGAGAAGTGGGATCTATCTATAACTATTTCTATTGTAAGTATTGATCATTTGTCATGGTCAATCAAATGTATACCTTGTTGCTCATATATTTTATAGTGCGAAGGTGATTCTGGATAGTAGCACCAGTGACTAACCTTTTTTTTTTCTTTTAATCCAGCTTGATCATGTTCCATGTGTGCCAAGCCTGCTATTTCTCTCCCCGGCTGAGTGCTTTGCAGGTAAATCCAATCCCATTTGTTCCAAGCCTACTATTTCTCTCCCCGACTGAGTGCTTTCAGGTAAATCCAATCCAAGAAAGTTTCCAGTTCGATGTGGCTTCACTATTGAAGCATAATTTTCATATACTATGCAATTGTTTTCTTATAACATGGAATAATGACTTTTCATATGCAAAGAAACATGATCTTCTTCTATTTATCCCCCTTCATCCCTTCTTCTTTGTTCGACAAAATTGTTTCGTGATCCTTGTGCAACACACAAGATATGCTTAATGCCACTTGAAAGAGCCATTTGAACAAGCCTAGACACTATGCAACAATGTATTTCATAGAATTCTATAGATTTAAAGAAAACAATCTTCCAATAGTTTTCAAGTACGCGTACCTTGCCCTCTATATTATATAGCTCTCGGTGGAGAGTTAATTTCCAGTGTCAGCAACAATGGATGATGATACCTCCTCGACAACACCTGCAATTGCTCTTGCCCTTTGCGTTTTCTTTGTTTTATATTTTTTTCAAAATATTGTTTTTGTTTTTCGATATGATACTCATTGCCTAGATTGTTTTTGTTTTAAAAAAAAAAAAAAAAAAAAAAAGGAAGATATATATATATATATATATATATATATATATATATATGCCAGACCCGAGAGAATAAGTACGTTCAACCATATTCCCATGTATTACCGCTACGGAACTGGAGTTACTACACCCGCTTACCCTTCACGCGACGGAACCTTTTTGAATAACCTGACGCAACAACTAGACATATATATATATATTTATAACTCTCTTAGCTTTAGTTCTTTAACAACTATGGTAAGACTAAAGGTAATACTAATTAGCTTTATCTAAAAAGCCTGACTCTCACTAGCTGTAGTTCAACATGACAAATGACTAGTTACTCTATTGTTTCTACTATTATAAACGAGAAAAGGAAAGGTTATCTCCCATAGTTTACACCTGAAGACAATACATATGATATTCGCATATCTACACATTTTAACGTGTGATACTCACATATCTATGTTTCACTTTGCCATTGTAATTTGTAACTCTAATAAACATGATACCTTTGATTAGTAACCTTCCATATTCACTACATAAGTTTCTTTCTCCCTTTTAGCATGAGCACAGATGGAAGAGACAATAGACTTAAGGAAGTCTCTAAGGCCTTACTCCATGGAACTCACTCTACAGACAGAAGAAGCTACTAGTCTAAAGTGCAAGTAGTACAACTACTATCGAAAGTAAGGCTTGTATAGTAGAGCTAGTGGTAAGGCAAGTATTAGAAATTACTCTATGTGTCATCCAGGAGTTTATCCCAAGAAGGTGGCAATGTCGGTAGTAGATCTGCTTGCCAAGTATCAATGCCAGGTAGGAGGTGTCGATCCAAGTGTTGAGGCAACTAGATCCTTAGGTTTCTTTCAACTTGATTTTATCTCACTCCCAATATGAAGTCAAATCTCACGTCCCAATCTTTTGTACCCCTCATATCACAATCTCACGTATCGATAAGAGGTCAAATCTAAAAAGACGCCCTACACCCTCTTCCTTGCCCCTTGACAATTACAATAAAAGAGTTGGCTGAGGATAATTTCTAGGAGTAATAACACATTGCATATTTGGTAGGTGGAGTACCTAACGCTTGTCAATAAACATACTGATTATTGTTGAAATTTGCCACCTATTGACGATAAAAGATGGTTAAAAGAAGGTGTTCGAAGTCAAGAGCACAAATCAATTTTATTTATTTAGCACTAATAATTATATCTTGAAACAAGACTAGTAGTTGTTAACCGAGCGAATCCAGAACCAAAAACATAGGTTTTAGTAGCAGAGTACGTTGAGAGTATTAAATAAGCGGTCATTGAGTCTCTAAATATTTGTCCGATTATGGTTCTATCTCTAGAAGGATCATTCCAGGGTTTTGAGGAGTTCACAGACTCACACTTCTACATTATATATGTAATAAATGTATTTCAACGTGAAAGGGCTCATTGTTTTACTAGCATTACTTCACAAACATGAAATGTTTCTATAAAAGTTTTCTTCATCCCATAGCCCATAATGCATTTGCTATTGAGCTTCCACCTACACACCATGCAAACCTACAACACTGTTCCACCTACACACCATGAAAACCTACGCCACCGTTCTCATGCCACCGTGCCCACGCGTTCGTTCTTTGTCCTTGAAAAATGGTCCTAGACATGAAACAATAGATTTCCAAACAATAGGTTTTCCTGAAAGAATGATTAGTTTTTACATTTGCAGAATTCATCAAGGATTGTTGTTATCATTAAACTTGAAAGATCTTCCCACAAATCAATAGGACACTGCCTATTTATGGAGAATCCCAACAACACTAACTTTCTACCTCTCCCTAACAGGGACTTGTTGCTAAACAACTCCCCTTGTTTGAATTTATAATGTAAATAATTATCTTTTAAATAAATTAACTATGAAATAAATCCACATTAATGGGTTACATATACCTTTAATAACTCATAATTATGAACTATTCCATACTTACCAAATAATATATAATTTTTATTAGATTTTTGTTTCATATCGTAATAATTTAAACTTCCATCTTAACACAAGTCCATATCAACTTCAATTTTTTTAAATAGTGAAAATATTACACTAAATTTTGTATACCTCCCTATTAGACTTCAATTAAAACAATCTTTACTAATATAAACTAAACATTAGAAATATGAAATTAACATTTTATTCTTAAACTAAAAAACGATCACATTTATATTATAATATTTAATTTGTATTTTTTCATTAAAAAATAAACTTAAAATTTTACTTTATTTCACTTTAACCTATATACTTTGACAAGATCTTTTTTTTTTTTAATCTAGTGAGGAAGTTCTATTAATTAAAATAAAATGTACACAGAGTTACAATAGCTTCTATATTACTCCACCATAATAAGAAACTAGAGTGATTTAGGGACAAAAAGAGCCAAAGTTCTAGGTTTCCATGCCCATAGTTTATAACATTTTTTGAAAAATGATTGGTAGGGCCCACCCAAAAGGAAATCGATCTTTGTCAGTGGAAAAAATAGGATAAGAGAAACACTTGTTGTTGTAGCCATCCTACATCGACAAAATCCATAACTAGAGAAGTTATCATGTGGAAACTAAACAAAATATAAATAACCATGACTAAGACTAAGAACCTAGGAGTCACAAGTGTTGATGGTTTGGTAGCTGCGGGAGGTATTGACCTCCAAGTGTAACCTTTATACTTAGAGTATAATATTCTAGAAGCAAGAGAACCATTAAACAAATGTGGAATTACCCTAGAAGAGAAGTCGGCCCAAGGCGAATAATAATAAAGAAATATAAAACCCCAGAAGAGAAGTCTGCCCCACCTGGAAAAGTCACCTAACAGACTAGTATAAATAAAGGAAGGAACTAGCTCATTTGACACACAGTCACTCAACTAGTGCACAAGTCTAAGGACCCACAACTGCAACATAAGGAGGCGTAAGTATGGAGAGAGCAGTGCAACAATTGTCATGGAGTATTCTCAGTCTTTTTGGTATCTCTCTTGTGTGCTTCTCTTGGTAAAGGTACACTTCCATTAGTAGAGGTATGTTCTCTTGGTATTCTGTTTTTGCTGCAACAATGGTGTTTCTTGTTAGGGTTTATCTGTTGGTTCTAGTGTGGACTTGTCAGAATCATTCTATCTAAGAAAAGGTTACTGTTCTCAGGGGTGACATATGTGAATGCCTATGGTTGGGTGACAATGATGTGACATTTTCTATGGTTAAATGAGCATATCAAAATTTCAACATGGGTTCAGAGTTGTTTTCCTTCGTAACAGTCTAACCATTGGAAGGAAGATCCTCACTTTCCCCCATTGTCAAGCTTGTTAAGCACTTGTTGAACCCACCAAGAAGGTCACCTAAGGAGGGAGCATATTTTCCCCATATCAGATCTACAATCTTCTGAAGTTGTATTCACAACACTAATTGCAGTGCCAGTTGCAACACCAGTTGCATTGCTAGTTGCAACATCAATTGTAGTGCCAGTTGCAATATCAGTTGTAGTGCTAGTTGCAGCACCAGTTGTAGTGCTAGTTGCAACACCAATTACATTACTAGTTGTTGGCCCTTGACCAATCTTTGGGAGATTCTTGGTCATGATGACCTATTTTGGACTTCGACATCCTGTTGAAGGAGGAGCGCAAGATGAAGTGGAGATCACGAGATCTCGGCCCATTTTTGGGATTGGGATGTAGGCACATGGGTTTACCCATGTTTAGTCCTATTTTGTAATATATAAATAGATGCTTAGGCTATATAGAAGTGGTGGTGCATCTATGTGATGTAAATGTATGCTAATTTCAAGTGGAGTCTGTAAGTGCTTTGTGCATGACTGTAAGATACTTGCAGAGCTAAGTGTAGGTCATTGTAGCAGATTGTGGAAGGCTTAGTGCTAGAATGCAAGGAAGAAGGATCTAGCAAGCTGCACAGATATTTTGTCCTATGCGGAGAAGGGTTCAGAGGCTCTGTGCATGTAACCTATTGACTGAAGGCAATAAAGAATAAGAGTTGGTGGACATAGCCCTAGGGTGGGAGTGAACCACGTAAACACTGTGTTGTTCCACTTTGTGCTTGTCTTGATGTGTTTATAACTTCTCTTGCTAAGTGCTTTGATATAGATAGATAGATCTGTTTATGCTTTGTGCTATGAATGTTAGATCTGACTTCTATGAATGTTCTTAGTGCTTGCTTCTGCTAGATCTGATCCATCTGTTTGTGCTAAGTGATTAATTACATTAGATTACTGTGAATGTTGCGAAGCTCTATTTTATCAGCAAAGTAGATATTATTTAATATTAAAGATATGACGGTGCTAAGTGCTCTATTAAGTATCATAATCACATATCTGCATCCCAACTAAGGTTGTAGACACCTGAGTCTCACAACTACCCCTACCTCTACCTCGAGTGAGACTTCATCTGCTTCACAGGTGTTGTCAAAAGGGCCGGTAGTTAGGGTTTTTTTGGTGTGTTGTTGTAGCATTGAACCCTGGGTCTGCCCCTATTCCAAGAAATGGTTCAGTTGCTGGGACTGAAACTGTGATTGCTGGGAACTGAGAAAGAAGAAGCTTTGTGCAAAGATTCGTCCTGAAGTTACGAAAGCTCTATGCATAGATCTGTCGCTCTAGTGCACAATATTCTACTTGATTTATAAAGCTCTGTGCTAAAAGAAAGAAGCCCGATCTGAAGAAAAGAAGTCAGATCTAAAGGAGAGAAGAAAGATCTGAAAGCTTTGTGCTCTAAGAAAGGTAAAAGTGAGAATTTCTAATTAAAAGAGGTAAGATCTGCAAGTTCTGTGCTCTGCTAAAGGTAAGAATAGTGAAAAGTTTTATATCTGGAAGCTTTGTGCTCTGTAGAAGTAAGATAAGTGGGAATTTTTGTTTCTAGAGTATTGATTTAGGTATGTTTAATAGAGTTTGTCCTAGTTCAAAAGCTAGGGTATTGATAGATGAAGGAAGATTTGATATTAATAGATTTGACAAGAATAGTGAAAGATATGTTATACCTATGCATATAAATAATGTTTGGACTAACAAGTGGATGCAAGATCCTAGAAATAATTTTTTGTAGGTTAGCTCCTATGCTCCTAGCGTGCAGTACAGGAGAAGTTGGGGATCATTTAAAATAAAGAGAGGGTTAACCCTCTATTATAGTTGCAGAAGACTGGGACATCTTGCTAAGGAATGCCCTGGGAAAAGACCTAGTTGTCTTTGTTGCAAAGCTATGGACCATGAAGTGTTGGATTTCCCTAGAATGATTGCTAAAGTTGAAAGAATGAATCTGAACTAGGAAAACCCTAAGGTAGATCCAGAGACTATAGCAGAATCCTAGAAATAATCAGAGAAAGTATTGCTAAAAATGAAGGACACCCTGAATGACCACCGACATGTCAGCTTATCAGAGACCTTCAAAGAAAAAGAATGCCTTGAAGCAAGAATATGAGACTTTGACATTGACTGTGTTCTGGATGAAGAGACAAGGGTGAATATCGTGACAGAGAGAACTTGTGAAGCTATAGGGAGGCCTACTATGATTCCTTCATTAGGAGGAGTTGGGTTATTCAGAGGAAAGATGATAAACTTATGTGGAAGGCTCACTCAGATACCTATGAATGCCAATGGAACTTCGACAGAAGAATATTTTGAGATTATTAAATTTATTGAAGACAACACACATTTACCATGTTACTAGGGAAACCTTGGATTGATAGAGATCAAGCCAGATGAAAGGAAGAAGAAAAAGTTTTGGATCAGAAGAAACAAGAACTAAAAGATTTCATGACCAGAAGGATCGCACATTTGATTGAAGAACAATAGAACATATCGAAGCTATTTAACACTAGAGGCACAGATGTCAAATATGCAAGAACATTAGAGGACTCACAAAATATTGAAGTACCTACCCCATGTAAAGAATAGGTATTACCCTTGAATCCTAGGAAATAATCTCAACAATGTGCAGTGACTATGTCAAATGAAGATAAGAATCAGAATGGAAAAAGACATATCGAGACGAAGCTCACTAGAAAGAAGGCTAGGAAGTTAAGTAAGAAGAGGGCTAAGATTGAAAAGTTACATAAAGTTCCAGAGTGAACTTCGCAGGAGGGAAATTTGCAAAATTGGAACTTCGTCAGGATATCAGAACAACGACACATGGCACTCCGCCATGGCAAAGAAATATAGCCGTTGGGGACATTATAACCATTTGATCAATGCTTCGAATGGATAGAAAGGAAATTATGGTTTGTCATCAGACCATTGGACCATGCCATAACGAACATAACAGGGTTAATGGAGGCTTCATACCCGTTGCAAGGGAATCGTTGTCGAGTTACCTATTTATCCCATCACGCCATGCACCGAGAACACTTTTTCTGATTGAGAATTTGAGCCCATAGACTAAGCCGAGTTTATACAGTGATTGTCACTACAGTGTCTAAGTTAATTTGACCCCGATCTAATTAATCTTGAGTGCATATGTTCGAGGAACTCAACACAGTCGAAGAATCAGTGACACAAGTAATCCTTGACCTGATGAGTGAAAGAGTCATGTCGGAGAGAGGATTATCCACAGGTGTACAAGAATAATCCATGAGAGGACTGTGAGCCTCTCCATCAACTGCTCGAGCTGGACCATCCTAGACATCAGATGAGAAGCGAACTAAGCACAGGGATGATCTTGGGAATGCTAAGTTGATTCCGAGCATATTACCCACCTATCTACCACCTCTGAGCGGCATAAAAAATCGAGACAGTGTGACCAGAGACTTTGAGTATGCCTTGATCACTGTGTACCTCCCGAAAGGGATACACGCAGTTTGCGTAGACCAAGGAAAGATTGCAGTGTTGAAGTTTAGCGAATTCAATCTCAGCAATAGGAAGGTCTACAACATTCTCGCCCCACATAAGTACCTGACCAGAACAAAGGGAAATAATTCGAATATCGTCCCTCAATCATGGACCCATAACCTCACGCAGTCCACCCTACTGAACGTTATGAAGATTCTGCACATCGGACGACACTAGGAGGTGAATGCATGTGTCAAATTGTTGTTCTCTTGTTACCATGGATTTTATATATGGTTAAACCGTCACATAATAGTGGATCCGACGTTGATAAATCAGATCATAGGGCTAAGTATGCAAGGCCCTGACCCACATGATTTCTATCCTGAAAAATCCATGGACCGTGCTCTCGCTTAAAGGATCATGGACACATACATCGATGTCAAGAAGGGAATGTGAGGCTACAAGGCAGCTTCTATATAGAGTGGCACAGTGTGCCTCGCTTGTCAGATGATTGCAGGGAAGTTAGTACAAAAGAACCGACCCACCCAAGTGACTGGTTTTGTAGTCGACCTCGCAGGGAAGTGTGCGAGGGCCTACAAATGAATTGGGCAAAGTACCTAGTGAACCAATTAGAACTTGACTACAGAGAAGCCTAGGATCAAGGGTACGAATTTCACTTCAACTGGCTATTGATCCTGATTGCTTTCATTGCCTGGGAGATGTCGGAAGGTGCAACCTTTCTGAACATCAAGCCCTTTGAACCATTGGCCACGAAGTTCAGTACATTGTGGTACTCAAATGACATGAATAAGCAATGGCAGTCAAATGCTGTGTTCCATACATACTACAACCAGTTGAAGCTAACCATATAGTCCAAGCCTCGCATAACTCCGAATACTTTACACAGGTTCAGGCCTTTGATGAAGTTCAACGAAGACCGCCATTTCATTTATATCACATTGCGCACTGACGAGCACAAGCAACAACTTTAGTCCTACTACAAGATAACAAAGGAGGAATTGGAGGAGATCGCCAAGGACTGGTTGACAAATATCCTCATTCCAGCAGACCCTGCAGAGATATCCGATATAAATAGTCCAGCAATTGCGCAAGATACACCCAGACCTAGCAAGACAAAGAAAACTGAAGAGGTTCAGGATTTAGACAGCGCATCCATGAAGACTGCTTCCATCTCACCAGAGAAAGGAGGTGATGGCAGAGAGATAGATGGCGTAGAAGTCGAACAAAAGAAAGACGAGGTTACACTGCCTAGAGATGAGGAGGACCCCTCGAAGAAAAGGAAGGTTTACCCCCCGAATCCTTCCTCTCAGAAGAAATCGAAAGCTTCTATGACCAAAATGCCAACTATCCTCACCTTAGACGACTTCGATTTCATTATAGCAGCCTTGAATGATGCTTCGCTAGAGATAGCAGATAAACAAGAGGCTAAGTAGGAAGTGATGTACAATATAATTGAGATTGAACTCCAAGGAGTACAACAAGCACTACATTCCAGCCGCGTAGTCTCCATTGCGCCTCTGCCATTAGGAACACCAGAACTGGGAGATGAGCCAACTCAACTCCATCAAATAGCTGATACAGTCAAAGCTCATCTTCAACGAGTGCAAGAGGAAACAATGCAAGCCACTCAATATTTGGTACAAGTACAGGGAGTACTTGTAGAACAGTGTCGAGCTGTCGAACAGGAAAAGAGCGCTCTCCAAGCGAAGTTCGATGAAGAAAATTCCTAACTACAGAAAGAAAAGGAATATTTTCTCAGAGAGCAACCCGAAGTAAAATAAATGGTCAATAGAGCACTTCTCTATGTGACAGTCGTAGAAGTAAAGGCTAAAGAGATAATTCCACAGCAAGTAGTGGAACTTGAAGAAGTGATCCAGTAGCTACAACAACACATCGCAGATTTGGAGCTACACGTAGTACCCGAGACCCCTAAAGATGTAAGAAACCAAAGGGAAGCAACCGCCAGGAGCGCAGTTGAGAGACTAAAGGCTCTTGCTGGGGATTGAAAGAAGCTAAGTAACCACAGTGCCCAAACGTATGAGAAGCTCGTTGAGAACACAAAATTGCAGACACTGGAGTTAGAGCTCCAGGAAGCAAAGAAGCACACAATCATACTATAGGCGCAACTGAAGGCCCTACCAGCTATAGAAAGAATGAAGCGATCTCAAGAGTAGCGAACCACCCAACCGTAGATCCATATGATTCAAAGAAAAGTTATGGAAGTAACTCAATGACTCCAACCTGTGCAAGATAAGTCCTATAAGTTGTTCAGAGAGGTTGAGAGCCGAGGAGTAGAGCTAGAATAGGTTGTTAATGTATTAGAACAATGCCTAGAAGTGCCAGTGAACGGCGTAGTAATCCAGGATTTCACTGAGCAAGAGGTTGTAGCACAACAACAGGTCGAAGTAGCTCGATCCAAGATCAAGGTGTTCGATGTAGAACTAGTCAAACCAGAGTGACTCGGGATGAGTCATAGGTGAGTGTTGGGGGCCTATTGGCTCTTGACCAAGATTTGGGAGATTATTGTTCATGATGACCTATTTTGGACTTCGAAAACATGTTGAAGGAGGAGCGCAATAAGAAGCGGAGATCACGGGATCTCGACCCCTTTATGGGTCCTTTTTTGGTTTTTGGGATTATGTAACAGGATTGGGATGTCGACCCATGGGTTTACCCATGTTTAGGCCTATTTTGTAATATATAAATAGATGCTTAGGCTAGATAGAAGTGGTGGTGCATCTATGTGATGTAAATGTATGCTAAGTACAAGTAGATTCTGTAAGTGCTTTGTGCATGACTATAAGAGACTTGCAGAGCTAAGTGCAGGTCATTGTAGCAGATTGTGGAAGGCTTAGAGTTGGAACGCAAAGAAGAAGGATCTAGCGAGATGCGTAGATATTCTATCCTACGCGGAGAAGGGTTAAGAGCCTCTGTGCATGTAACCTATTGGCTAAAGGTAATAAAGAAGAAGAGTTGGTGGAAGTAACCCCAGGGTGGGGGTGAACCACGTAAAAACTACGTTGTTCCTCTTTGTGCTTGTCTTGATGTGTTTATAACTTCTCTTTCTAAGTGCTTTGATATAGATAGATAGATTTGTTTATGCTTTGTGCTATGAATGTTAGATCTGACTTCTATGAATGTGCTTAGTGCTTTCTTCTACTATATCTGATCCATCTGTTTGTGCTAAGTGCTTAATTACATTAGATGAGTGTGAATACCGTGAAGCTCTGTTTTATCAGCGAAGTAGATATTGATTTCATATTAAGGATATGATGATGCTAAGTGCTCTATTAAGTATCATAATCATAGATCTGTGTCCTAGATAAGGTTGTAGACACCTGAGTCTCACAACCACCCCTGCCTCTACCTCAGGTGAGACTTCATTTGCTTCGCAGGTGTTGCCGAAAGGGCCGATAGTTAGGGTTTTCTTGGTGCACTATTGTAGCGTTGAACCCTGGGTCTACCCCTGTGCCAACACTAGTTACAACTCCCTTGGTCCAATGAAGTTTTGGTAGCTCATTGAGCAACTTATTGAAGGATGCTGAAATTATTATTGCTCTATATCAACTTGCTATCCATTCTTCTGGAAGTTCTGGCTAGGGTTTATGGTTTTGCAGCAACAACAAAACCTAACCCAAATTCGTTGGGAAATTTCAGTGAAATATTAAGCCTAATTTTTTAGTTGTCCTAGTGCACCCTGCCCTAGTGCATCTCTAGCTATATTTAGATTGCAAGTTGGAGCACTTTGAAATTTTTGGGTTCGTCATTGCTTATCGTTGTTATCAGATGGTTCCGCTTCTTGTTGTTGTTTTTCCCTACTTCCATAGGTATGTACTTGTATATGTTTAAATTGTATCACTATCTTGAGGGTTATTTTAGGAGAATGGATCTTTTATCCAAACAAAAATAGTAGATCCAGAGGGATCTCAGATCCAACACATTTAGAGGAACAACACACTCCAGGTTTGATTGTTTTGATATGCCTCTAGTTGTTATGACATTATTGTGATCTTATGAACATCTAGTTGTATTTTGATCAGTTTAATTCAAACCTTTGGTCAAAGTTAAAGTTATAAGATGAATTTAGTCAAAATATTAGATTGATTAAGGTTGAGATTTTAGATTTTATTTGCATTATATTCACTAACTCATATTTATGTCAAGAAAAAATATTGTCTTAGTACAAGGGATAGGTTGGAGAGAATAATTGTCATCTTGAGTGAAGGAGACTCAGAAAAAAAGCAACAATACTCATTCTTGAATATAAGACTCCAGGTTATAGGTTTGATTGATTAAATTGATAAGTTTCCAACATGCACATACCAAGTTTGAAAATTGATACATTAAAAGTAAACACTATAGTTGTGAATTTTTTTTTTGAAAGGTTTTATTACTGTTAGATACAATGAATACTTGGTATCATGTGAGTACTATTGATATAAATTCTTATTTTACTTGTTTGCAAGAAGAACTAACATCTCCTCTAGGATGATTACCATGAAATTGTCTTTTATTCTTGTTAACATAGATATGTTCTTATGAAAATGATATTATATTGGAAATACTTTTTCTCTTGTTGCTCTTGTCTCAAGTAGGTTACCATGGAGGAATGATTGGTCACAACACTGGAAGAGTGTTTTTCCTATTTCTTATTATTTCATTTTATTTCGGATCTTGTTCTAGGCAGGTCGCAAGTGATAGCTCTGAGAAGGAGTTACAGTGATGATTGTTCGCTTTATTGTTTTTATTATTATTATAAGAGTATTATTCTTGTATATTGTTTCCCATTGTTGTTGTTCTTGTTCCAGGAATGTCATAAATGATAACTCAGAGGGGAGATATAATGAAGGTTGCAAGAGGGAACATATCATATGGTCTGTAATTTGAGACATGGAGTACACTATCCAGATAAGAAGTTGTATACACAACCGTATACATCCATGCACCAAAGAAAAAGAGGATGAAGTTAAAACCTTCTGGAAAGAAGGATACTTTTGTGAGATATAGAGTATCTCATATGGATATTTATTGTAAGGAGAATAAGGTTTCAAATATGACCGAACAAATCCCTCTAGTTCAATTGATCACTCCTCAGATCATTAGGAAGAGTTAGTAGAGCCAGAAGGGCCTACCTAGAATCGTTGCAGTTTTTATCACTGAAATTTCATCCGCAACATTGCACGCAAATTGTTATAGAAACACAACAATGCCAACAAAAATTAGTTCACCTACAACACTGAAATGCATTCCAAAGGAAAAAAACTATACAATTGGGTCAAAATTTGACATGTGCAAATTCAACAAAGGAAGTGCACGCACAGTGCACAGTGTGCGCAGGCCAACAAAGCCCTCAGAGTGCACAATGTGCCAAGTGCACGATTGTGTATGAGACAATCCATGCACTTCTATGAATGACGCATTTATGGATCTTGTTGGCCCCTCAACTACTTATGGACCAGATCCCAACATGATTTTTCCTTCATATCTGAGCGAAATCTGAATGGGGGGATGGTCAAGGACTAGAGGGTGCCTTAAAAGGCACCTTGTTCACACCAATAACCAATTACATTTTCCCTTGAATAAATGCTATGAATAAGAGCCATGGGTGCACTAAGAAACCAAGATATTCATTGCATTATTATGCTGCAAGAATTATCCCTTGAGAATCCTCTTTTCTCTTTGGAGCCTTCAAACATCATTGCAATAGGCCATTCCACTCACCTCTTGAGGGAATAGGCATTGATTTTCTTCACCATTTTCCATTTTTCTTCCATTGTAAGAAGAGCTCTCCATTAGGGAACTCAAGAGCCCTCCCAATGAGGAAGAGGAGACTCATAAGTCCTCATTTTTCTCTACGGTGTTTTTTCCACTAATCTATTGATCCATTGGTAGCATTATGTTGGTCATTGGTTGATTTTTATGGTTCTAAGTTTCTCATGCTTTATAAATTTTATTTCTTAGTTGTTTTAATTTATTTCTTTGTTTATACATGTGTTTTGATTGCTTAACCCACTCACAAACTTTTGTCTTATCTAGCAGGCTCATCTAGACATGAAATTGTTGTTGTTTTTCTCACTCTTGGTACAGGGGAAAACCCAGGGTTCAACGCTACAACAACACACCAAAAAAACCCTAACAACCGACCCTTTAGGAAACACCTGCGAAGCAGATGAAGTCTCACCCAAGGTAGAGGAAGGGGGGATTGCAGGACTCAAGTGTCTGCAACCTAGATGGGACACAGATCCGTGATTACAATTATTAATAGAGCACTTAAAAATTAACATTCATTAGCATTTAACCCTTATTCACATCCCAGGTAAAACCCTAATTACATAACAACACAGTATTCAACAAGATCTAACACATCCAAGCACTTAGAATATAGAAATAGAGACGATCTAACATTCATTCACATTACTAAACACTAAGATACTATATCAGATGCATCTAACATACATAAAGATGACAACACTAAGCATAAATCACATCAATCACAAAAAAAACCATAACACAGATATACGTGGTTCACCCCTCGCGTGGGGCTACTTCCACCAACTATTCGTCTTCTTTATTATCTTCTGTCAATCTCCTTACATGCACAAAGCCTCAAAACCAACTCCGCATAGGACAGGATATCTACGCGCACCTTGCCAGATCCTCCTTCCCTGAGCTTGGCACAACATAGAGCCTTTCTTACAATCACTTGCACTTAGCCCTGCAAGTTCTCAATACACAATATGCACAGAGCTAACCCAATCACATAGATCCAACTACTTACATCACTTGCACTTAGCACAATACAACACTTAGAACTACATACCTCTTAGATCTAGTGTGTTTCTTACATCGCCTAGATATCTATTTATACATTACAAAAGGGGCCTAAGCATGGGTAAGACCCATGGGCCGACATCCCTTACACGTTACATAAACCCTAAACCCAAAAATACCGCAAAAGGGGGTGAGATCCCGCGATCTCCACTTCGTCTAGCACTCCATTTTTGACCAACCTGTCGAAGTCCCCAAAATTGGTCAAACATGACCATCGTTTCCACAAAAACTGGTCAAGGGACAACACTCACCCAGGTTACAAAACCAACACAACTGATTGGAGACCATACTATGGATCAGTATCAAATTCCTCCCTATTTGAGCTTAGAGAGCACTTCTTTTTAATCAATTTGTCTTGCAGGTACCAAAATCGGCCTAGCCCAACCTGTCAAAGGCAAAATTCAGAGCTGGAGGAGGAGTATTTCACTTAGAAATCCCCCCCCCGACGCGTAACAAGAAGTGTGCGATTTTTCCTGACCACAGATGTGCACTCTGCACACTATGCATGCCACAAAATTCTTTTCTCTGTGCATTGTGCACCCTCTGCGCACCTGTCAAAATTGTAACCTGTGCACATATCCATTTTTTTTAAATTGTAAGGGTTCTTATGATGATTTGAAGGCCCCTAGCCTTCAGATTTTTTCTTTCATGCACTTTGTAAAGATAATTTCACTCCACTTAGATTACTTTCCCATATGAAAGGTTAGCTAACATAGACACTTAGGGGGTAAAAATAACCAATATTCTCCTCTTTTTCTTTGGTTGGCACATGGATGGCTTGTTTTGCTTGTAAAATTTTAAGTTGAGGTTGTTTCTTTCACACATAAAACACTTACATTGGGACTAGAAGTTAACTTTGACCCTTGAGTATGCTCTTCTCTTGCACCCTAGTGTGATATTGAGAATAAAAAAGGTGGTTAAAGGGACATTTCATCTCCCTTAACAAAAATATTTAGGAGAGGACAAAACCCCCCTAGGGTTCCTCTTAGTTTTTTGAAAATCATCTTAAAGTTGTAAGGGACCATACATGCCCACATGTTGCAAACTTAGGATAGTTTCTTAAAATTGTTTTCTTAGTATACATCACAATCTATGGAAGTTTAAAGATCGAAGTAACGGGCCCATACATGCCCACATGCTTGAAATCTAGGACAGTTTCAAATCTTTCTTATTGTAAACAACATTTAGGGAGTTTAAAGGATTTTTAAAGGACCCATATGTCCACATGCTAGTTCTTTAGGGCTTTTAAAAATTCTCCAAGGTTGTACCAATGACACTTAGTAAGATAGGTAACAAATATTTGTAAGGACCACATGAAGTCCATGTTGGTGAAATTATTTGCATAATATATTACCAAACATAAATTATCAACCGAGATTCATAATCAGTAGAGTTGATGCACTATATGTGATGATAACAAATAGGTTTCTATGTCTGATGAGTATAGCATAAATAAGAAGCATTTAATAACAAAATACTATGTTTCACACCTTTCAAATAACATTCCACACATACAATTCAAAATTCAGAAAGCAAAACTGATCAACAAATGTTTAATTCAGAATTCTTGTTCAGGGGATGGATCTTCTCATTATAGGCTCATGAAAGATAGAGATGGGCTATGACTTTATCCCCCGTATCAACTAATTTCAACAGTAAACTGTAATCAACTTTCTGCACACAGTAAAAAGGAAATCACTCATAACTTAATCAATTCTGGAAGAAACTTTGTCCCTACACAGGCAACATTACACAAGACACTCAATTTTTGGTGCATGTAGGTGAGATATGGAGCCTGGTTGTTCCTGCACTTACTTCATACAACAAAAATATTAAATTTTCTAAACTCAGAAAATGATAATTGCCTATCTAACAATCATGAACATCTACCCACACACACATAAACAAACACAAGGAGACTTACCTTGGTTGGGGTGGTGGGCCCTTGCCGTACCAACCAGGTAGCTCTAGGAAATTACAGAACACACACTTTAATCATATCCAGGAATTTCAAAGGTTGGACTTCATATTCCTTCAATTGACAAGTATACAGTAATTCAAAGCTCAGTTTCTCAACATAACAATATATTCAAGCTCTCCCAAGAACCAATATTACATCATAGTAATTCCTCCTCTCTCAGTACTCCTTCCTTCATATTTATACAAGGAAATTCAATGGGGATAGATCAAAACAAATCCCCCAACTCATAATTCGCTCAGATTGTTTATGCACAAAATCTGGGTTTTTCACCAAATATTACAAATTCGAGTTAAGGATCCTTCGTTATCTGTCTATCTGTTATGAATCGTGAGAAACTATTTCTGGGTTTTGTAGCTGGATATTGTTTCTAAACACTCATTGGATGGTTTCATAATATATTCTTCCATATTCACGAAAATCAAGGCACAATATGACAGTTTAGAAATATTTAATGATTTTAGGCTGAATCGTTCCCCCTGAGATGGAGGTCCACACGTGTGATATTTGGAGATTCTAGCCCATGAGTCGGCATGAAAAAACATGTCTAGACAAAACCCATTTCCCTAAATTTGGATCTTCATCGGCATCTGCCCAAAAATCGAGGAGAAAATCTAGTACCGGAATGCTGGTACTGGAATCCTGTAGGTAACTGTTTAGTACCGGAATAAACACAGGCTGGTACCAAATTGAACGATGAATTGTAGTACCAGAATGCTGAGATACCAGAATAAGCTGCTCATGAGTCAAACTATTAGGATTATACAAGATATAACACTTTAATCGAATTAATTCAAGAAATTTAAACAAAACATGCTTTAAATCATCAATTACCTCTTGTGAACATGAACTAGGTCATTAGGTATGTGTTTGGGAGTAAACAATCAATTATGGGCTTATAACGTAGGTAAAAAGGCTTGGATACAAGTTAAGATAGGGTATTATAAATGTCAAAATAGAGACTCAACATTCCCCCATGCTTAAGTCATTGCATGTCCTCATGCAACAATGATCTTCAAAATTTCAAAATTGATGATACTCCTCACTCGATCATGCATTCCCTAAAGTTCCACCTTTCTTCATCTCCTTAAGTTCCTGTTATACGTATAAACTTCCTGGCCTATGCTTCACATTCTTACCCATGACAAATTAGTTATGATGGAAAAGGGGAGTCATGAGTAATAGATTATATATGCTAGTGATTTGAAGTTAGGTCTTATCCAATCTATTTTTTATCATAGTTAAGAGAATGACCTGGATATGAATGTAATATGATTATAGGATAGTGGCCAAGAGTTTTCAAAATGAATTTGACTAATAGGCCCCCCCTGGCTAGATTACCTTTAAAACAAAAGTTCTATAAGCATAGTTTAGATATCATTTGAAGAGAGGAACACATAAAGGAATACATCCCAAGATGATTAATTTGTTTCTGATCCAAGTTTGTAGAAATGAAGCTCTTCTTTCTTAGGCAAGGTGAATTACACATACTGAGGGTCCCACTTCTCATGCAAACCTATTTATTTTAAATATAGAACTCTAAAGTGGATACTTGAAGGTTCTTAAGAACATCATTCGAGAGATATAAAGGTCATCTCCTGGCCTTGATTTGATAGTGATTTATTCAGAATGAGATCCAAGGGTTTTTGTTCAGTTTTAGGTGTGCCACTTTATGTTTTTCAACTCCCTTTACCTGGCATAGCCCTGCTACTAGCAGGCCTGTTCAGTACCCCGACGGGTTTACCTTAGTACCATACAAGCATGGCATCGCTGCCAGTAGGCCTGTTCAGTACCCCGACAGGTTTAGTTGTACTTCCTGATACTTCCCTTTTATTATGTTACTCAAAATATTTAGAATGATGTATACTGTTCATTGACAGTTTTTAGAGTATAAGGAAGGCAGGTTGTACGAGAGTGTTTTAGAGTTATTAGGCACATAATTAATTTTTTGCAATTATCCCAAGGGTGACATCATACACATTCAACTTAAATCTCAGCTATTCAATGTATAATGGAACATCTAAGATAATGACTAAGAGGTACCTCTAGTTAATCCTATTAGGGTTCTCATGAAAGTTCATTGAGGTTTTGCAAGGGTGGTCCACCACATGAGGTTTTCATCAATACCTCCAAGAGAAACTTGTAAGGATAAACTTGGATCAGAACTTGTTGAATCAACTAGGTTAGTATTATACATAATGGTGTCACCACTTTTCAATGGATATTTCAATTAGCAATCACTTTTTCAAAATGATGAAGTAATAAGACAAGTTGAATCCATTAATGACTTATAGACTCACAAGAGAGTTGGCATTAGACCATATTCAAGGGATGTGGCTTGAGTCATTCATATGGCACGATAGTGAATCATGGAATTATGAGGTTTCTTTACCAGATAGATAGAAAGGCATGATTTTGATCCTATGAGAGACACAATGACCTTGTACTCTCAACATTTTGAGAAATATGGACGTTTTATTTATACATAAATGTAGACGAGGATTTTACAGAAGTTCGTGGTAGGGGGTGTGTCATGATTCGTTAGTAACCACGTGTTTAATGCATAATCAATCTAATTTCTTTAATAAAACAAAAAAATGTTGAATCTGTATATCCTAGTACTAAAATCGAGCAACAACTTGAAAATATGATTAGAGCTACCAGTCACCTTATTACCAGTACCGGATCACCTGGTGGTAGTGCTTCTGAAACTTTCGTAGGTTGCACCTTGTAGAAGTAGTTGGTGTTTTCTGGTGTTCTAGAAGAGGACCTGTGATCTAATTCAACTCAAAAACCACGTAGATGGAACAAATACCAACACTAGAGGTAGGAACTCTGGGTTTGCATCAGAATAATGCAAAAGAATTTGGTGACAGGGCTCCAAGATCTATGAGAAGAGGGTATTCTATGATTGGATGACCGTATGTTAAGATTTAAAACCCTCTTTTGGAGCCAGGCTGATCACTTCTCTTGTTGTCACTTGCTTTTTATTACAAAAATAATAATCCTAACTACTACTGTCTCAGCAACCACTCCCCCATGCTTGAGGTTTTGCATGACCTCATGCAAACAATGTGAGATGCTAAAATAGGGCTGCTCAGAGGGTTGCCAACATTACACAAGACACTCCATTCTTGGTGCATGTAGGTGAGTGATGGAGCCTGGTTGTTCCTGCACTTACTTCACACAACACAAATATTAAAGTTTCTAAACTCAGAAAATGATAATTGCCTATCTAACAATAATGAACATCTACCCACACACACATAAAAAAATACAAGGAGACTTACCTTGGTTGGGGTGGTGGGACCTTGCTGTACCAACTAGGTAGTTCTAAGAAATTACAGAACACACACTTTAATCATATCCAGGAATTTCAAAGGCTGGACTTCATATTCCTTCAATTGACAGGTATACAGTAATTCAAAACTCAGTTTCTCAACATAACAATATATTCAAGCTCTCCCAAGAACCAATATTACATCATAGTAATTCCTCCTCTCTCAGTACTCCTTCCTTCATATTTATACAAGGAAATTCAATGGGGATAGATCAGAACAAATCCCTCAACTCATAATTCGCTCAAATTGTTTATGCACAAAATCTAGGTTTTTCACCAAATATTACAAATTCGAGTTAAGGATCCTTCGATATATGTCTATCTGTTATGAATCGTGAGAAACTATTTGTAGGTTTTGTAGCTGGATATTGTTTGATCCTGTGAGAGACACAATGACCTCATACTCTCAACATTTCAAGAAATAGGGATGTTTTATTTATACATAAATGTAGACGAGGATTTTACAGAAGTTCGTGGTAGAGGGTGTGTCATGATTCGAGAGTAACCATATGTTTAATGCATAATCAGTCTAATTTCTTTAATAAAACGAAAAAATGTTGAATCTCTATATCCTAGTACTAAAATTGAGCAACAACTTGAAAATATGATTAGAGCTACCAGTCACCTTATTACCAGTACCAAATCACCTGGTGGTAGTGCTTCTAAAACTTTCGTAGGCTGCACCTTGTAGAAGTAGCTGGTGTTTTCTGGTGTTATGGAAGAGGACCTGTGATCCGATTCAATTGAAAAACCATGTAGATGGAACAAATACCAACACTAGATGTAGGAACTTTGGGTTTGCATCAGAATAATGAAAAATAATTTGGTGACTGGGCTCCAAGATCTGTGAAAAGAGGGTATTCTGTGATTGGATTACCATATGTTAAGATTTAGAACCCTCCTCTTTTGGAGCTAGGCTGATCATTTCTCTTGTTGGCACTTCCTTTTTATTACAAAAATAATAATCCTAACTACTACTGTATCAACAACCACTCCTCCATGCTTGAGGTTTTGCATGGCCTCATGCAAACAATGTGAGATGCTAAAAAAGGGTTGCTCAGAGTGTTTCCAACATTACACAAGACACTCCATTCTTGGTGCATGTAGGTGAGAGATGGAGCCTGGTTCTTCCTACACTTACTTCATACAACACAAATATTAAAGTTTCTAAACTCAGAAAATGATAATTATCTATCTAACAATCATGAACATCTACCCACACACACATAAACAAATACAAGGAGACTTACCTTGGTTGGGGTGGCCCTTGCCATACCAACCAGGTAGATCAAGGAAATTATAGAACACACACTTTAATCATATCCAGGAATTTCAAAGGCTGGACTTCATATTCCTTCAATTGACAGGTATACAGTAACTCAAAACTCAGTTTCTCAACATAGAAATATATTCAAGCTCTCCCAAGAACCAATATTACATCATAGTAATTCCTCCTCTCTCAGTACTCCTTTCTTCATATTTATACAAGGAAATTCAATGGGGATAGATCATAACAAATCCCCCAACTCATAATTCGCTCAAACTGTTTATGCACAAAATCAGGGTTTTTCACCAAATATTACAAATTCGAGTTAAGGATCCTTCAATATCTTTCTATCTATTATGAATCATGTGAAACTATTTCTGGGTTTTGTAGCTGGATATTGTTTGATCTTGTGAGATACACAATGACCTTGTACTCTCAACATTTCAAGAAATAGGGACATTTTATTTATGCATAAATGTAGACGAGGATTTTACAGAAGTTCGTGGTAGGGGGTGTGTCATGATTCGAGAGTAACCATATGTTTAATGCATAATTAGTCTAATTTCTTTAATAAAATGAAAAAGTGTTGAATCTGTATATCCTGGTACTAAAATCGAGCAACAACTTGAAAATATGATTAGATCTACCAGTCACCTTATTACCAGTACCGGATCACCTGGTGGTAGTGCTTTTGAAACTTTCACCTTATTACCAGTACCGGATCACCTGGTGGTAGTGCTTTTGAAACTTTCATAGGTTGCACCTTGTAGAAGTAGCTAGTGTTTTCTGGTGTTTTGGAAGAGGACCTATGATCTTATTCAACTGAAAAACCATGTAGATGGAACAAATACCAACACTAGATGTAGGAATTATGGTTTTGCATCAGAATAATGCAAAATAATTTGGTGACTGGGCTCCAAGATCTGTGAGAAGAGGGTATTCTATGATTGGATGACCATATGTTAAGATTTAGAACCCTCCTCTTTTGGAGCTAGGTTGATCACTGCTCTTGTTGGCACTTAATTTTTATTACAAAAATAATAATCCTAACTACTACTGTCTCAACAACCACTCCCCCATGCTTGAGGTTTTTCATGGCCTCATGCAAACAATGTGAGATACTAAAAAAGGGCTCCTTAGAGGGTTGCCAACATCTGCTAAAAACAAACCAATATCACTAATTAAAAGTAGATTCTTATTCATGCTTACAAACATAAAATTTAGGGAAAATGTCAAAAGTTGAATTATTAGTTATGAACAAAATAGTTTGGAATTAGCATTCAGTTTCAACTTCTATTAAAAAGATCACAGAATTGATCATCCTTGTGAAATAGTGGTCTTAAAATATATAGGTAATGATAAAGCACGAATACATTATTTTTAACAACTTAAGGAAAAATAAGAAATTTGAAGAAATAGGTCGTGAAGAACTCCCTTAAATGTTATCTTCCGTTGAAAAGGATGCCTTCTCTGCTTTTTAAACCCTTCCAGTATTATGTCTGCATTTGGAGGATGAAGAGATTCCCTTCTCATAATATTCCAAACAAAATTATCATAAATTTTAGAAAGAAATCTACTATAGGAATGAAAGATCTTAAATCGACTTCTTATTAGCTTTTGACATTCCCATTTATGAAACGTATGAAATATAGGTTGCATTGCAACATTTATTTACCTATCCTACTCTAATTGAACAAGATAAAATGTCCTTCAAGTATAGGAATACTTCCAGTGAAGCCATGTGCGCAACAGGGTTAGAAATATATCCATACTCGGGTTTAAAATATAAACTTTAATGCATACCAGAGTATGAAGGGCCAACTGCTTTGATGATGAGATCAAGAAATAATGAAAAATAAAATAGCGATGTGACCTAATAACTAATTGAAACCATATTTTAATAGGATCACTATATTCTTGTTTCTCTTCTTTGTTTAGGTCACACACCATGTCTTCCTTTTCCATGCCACACAGAGTATCTTCTTCAAGCTAATTGGTCTCTGGGGTACATGCATGATCTGCTGAGAGGCATGCTAAGAAATCCTCAATCTCAGGTTCCAATGGTTTCTCTCCATTGCATTCTATCCATGATTCTTGAGTCTTCTCAACAAATTGACAATAGGAATTTGAAGGGACTTCTAAATATTCTTGTGGAGAGACAACTAAATTCTTAAATGCTGTCAAGATATGCTCTTCTTGAGAGGCAGATATCCTAGCTGCTACTAGGATGTGAGAAAGTTATTGGAGGGACATTCTTCAAGATCTTGATCATCCTTGAATTATTCTAGCTGGTTGATGATCCCTGTCTCGCAACACAACTTTAGTACTCGGGGATTCTTACATCACCCCAAAAATGATTTATCATTAAATATATGAATTTTAAAACTATTTGCAAAAGTACAACACACCAAACTTGAACTCTTTGCGTTACTGGGACCCTGCTGTCACCAGGTTATCTATTCGCACAAGTTAGATCATCATAAATAAAACTAAATTTGCATAAATAAAAACATACTTGCATTAAAAGAAAAACACTTTTGCATTAAAGGAAGAGGACAACCTAACTTTGGAGAAACCCCACTAAAGTGGATGCGTGGGCTCTTCCCACACGTCTTACCGTCTTCTCTCCACCCTTAGGTCATCCATAAAACCAATCCAAAATCATTAAATTGAAATGCTACCTATTACCCTTTACAACTCCCTGACAACGACGCCAAAATGTTGGTGCAATTGTTTGCATAATATATTACCAAACATAAATTATCAACTGGGATTTGTCATTAGTAGAGTTGATGCACTATATGTGCTGATAACAGATAGGTTCCTATGTCTGATGAGTATAGCATAAAGAAGAAACATTCAATAACAAAATACTTTGTTTCACACCTTTCAAATAACACTCCACACATACAATTCAAAATTCAGAAAGAAAAACTGATCAACAAATGTTTAATTCATAATTCTTGTTCAGGGGATGGATCTACTCATTATAGGCTCATGAAAGATAGAGATGGGCTATGACTTTATCCACTATAGAAACTAATTTCAAAAATAAATTGTAATCAACTTTCTGCACACAGTAAAAAGGCAATCACTCATAACTTAATCAATTATGGAAGAAAATATGTCCCTACACAGGCAACATTACACAAGACACTCCATTCTTGGTGCATGTAGGTGAGAGATGGAGCCTGGTTTTTCTTACACTTACTTCATACAACACAAATATTAAAGTTTCTAAACTCAGAAAATATAATTGCCTATCTAACAATCATGAACATCTACCCACACACACATAAACAAATACAGGGAGACTTACCTTGGTTGGGGCGGTGGGCCCTTGCCATACCAACCAGGTAGCTCTAGGAAATTACATAACACACACTTTAATCATATCTAGGAATTTTAAAGGCTGGACTTCATATTCCTTCAATTGACAGGTATACAGTAATTCAAAACTCAGTTTCTCAACATAACAATATATTCAAGCTCTCCCAAGAACCAATATTACATCATAGTAATTCCTCCTCTCTTAGTACTCCTTCCTTCATATTTATATAAGGAAATTCAATGGGGTTAGATCAGAACAAATCCCCCAACTCATAATTCGCTCAAACTGTTTATGCACAAAATCTGGGTTTTTCACCAAATATTACAAATTCGAGTTAAGGATCCTTCAATATCTGTCTATCTATTATGAATCGCGAGAAACTATTTCTGGGTTTTGTAGTTGGATATTGTTTGATCATGTGAAGGCCACAATGACCTCATACTCTCAACATTTCGAGAAGTGGGGATGTTTTATTTATACATAAATGTAGACGAGGATTTTACAAAAGTTCGTGGTAGGGGGTGTGCCATGATTCGATATTAACCATATGTTTAATGCATAATTAGTCTAATTTCTTTAATAAAATGAAAAAATGTTGAATCTGCATATCCTAGTACTAAAATCGAGCAACAACTTGAAAATATGATTAGAGCTACTAGTCACCTTATTACTAGTACCTGATCACCCGGTGGTAGTGCTTTTGAAACTTTCAGCTACACCTTGTAGAAGTAGTTGGTGTTTTTTGGTGTTTTGGAAGAGGACCTATGATTTGATTCAATTGAAAAACCATGTAGATGGAACAAATACCAACACTAGATGTAGGAACTCTGGGTTTGCATCAGAATAAAGCAAAAGAATTTGGTGATTGGGCTCTAAGATCTGTGAGAAGAGGGTATTCTGTGATTGGATGACCATATGTTAAGATTTAGAACCCTCCTCTTTTGGAGCCAGGCTGATCATTTCTTTTGTTGGCACTTCCTTTTTATTACAAAAATAATAATCCTAACTACTACTGTCTCAACAACCACTCCCCCATGCTTGAGGTTTTGCATGGCCTCATGCAAACAATGTGAGATGCTAAAAATGGGCTGCTCAGAGGGTTGCCAACATTACAAAAGACACTCCATTCTTGGTGCATGTAGGTGAGAGATGGAGCCTGGTTGTTCCTGCACTTACTTCATACAACACAAATATTAAAGTTTCTAAACTCAGAAAATGATAATTGCCTCTCTGCCAATCATGAACATCTACCCACACACACATAAACAAATACAAGGAGACTTACCTTGGTTGGGGTGGTGGGCCCTTTCCGTACCAACCAGGTAGCTCTAGGAAATTACAAAACACACACTTTAATCATATCCATAAATTTCAAAGGCCGGACTTCATATTCCTTCAATTTAGAGGTATACAGTAATTCAAAACTCAATTTATCAACATAACAATATATTCAAGCTCTCCCAAGAACCAATATTACATCCTAGTAATTCCTCCTCTCTCAGTATTCCTTCCTTCATATTTATACAAGGAAATTCAATGGGGATATATCAGAACAAATCCCCCAACTCATAATTCGCTCAAACTGTTTATGCACAAAATCTGGGTTTTTCACCAAATATTACAAATTCGAGTTAAGGATCCTTTGATATATGTCTATCTCTTATGATTTGTGAGAAACTATTTCTGGGTTTTGTAGCTGGATATTATTTCTGAACACCCATTGGATGGTTTTGTATGATATCCTTCCATATGCACGAAAATCAAGGCGCAATATGACAGTTTAGAAATATTTAATGATTGTAGGCTGAATCGCTCCCCCTGAGATGGAGGTCCACACGTGTGATATATAGAGATTCTGCCTCACGTTTCAGCATGAAAACACATGTTGAGACAAAACCCATGTCCCTAAATTTGGAGATTCATCATCATCTGCCCGAAAATTGAAGAGAGAATCTAGTACCGGAATCCTGTAGGTAGTTGTTTAGTATCGGAATACACACAGGCTGGTACCGGATTGCACGATGACTTGTAGTAATGGAATGCTGAGATAATGGAATAAGATTATCATGAGTCAAACTATTAGTATTATACAAGATAGAACACTTTAATCGAATTAATTCAAGAAAGTTAAACAAAACATGCTTTAAATCATCAATTACCTCTTGTGAACATGAACTAGGTCATTAGGTATGTGTTTGGGAGTAAACAGTCAAGTATGGGCTTATAACATAGGAAAAAAGGATTGGATACAAGGTAAGATAGGGAATTATACATGTCAAAATAGAGACTCAATAGTCCACATGTTGCAATCTCACACCTAACTTATTAAAACTTGGCACACTTTTTCACTTGCTTACACACAAACTCACTCCTCACTCACATAATTTCCATTTTGAATTGTGGAGGTTGAAGTAGGTTTTCTCCAAAGGAATTATGAAACGCCCCACTACTTATTTGGAAATTATCCACACCCACTAAATTCAAATGAGATTGGTTGACACCCCTAATCTCTCAACCCACCACATCTAATTTTTTTCTAAAAACTCACTAAGTTTTCCTCCACAGGAGGTGCAAAAAGAAATTTTTTAGTCTAGGTAGGCTCTCTGGGGTGGGCATCCAAATAACCCCTAGTTACCTGTTTCTCACATTTTCAAACATTATAAGTTGACAAATAGGGAACTTTCAAATCCTCTAAGTCAAGTGTTCCTACACCATAAGGCAGGGAGATACCCATGAAGGGTCGAAGGCCGAGGTCTGGTTGTTCTAGACATTTCCCCTTGAGTCACCCAACTCTTGGAAGGGATCCAACCCCTGACCCATTTATGAGGCCATAAATCTAAATGCTGCACTTTGACCGAGGTACCTAGTGACCAAAATTAGGACATCTACCCTAGTGGCAATTTTGGGTTGCAATTGCACCTTGATCATATTTTCTGTGGCTATTGGGAAATATTGCCATCTCTTTCAGGATATGCACCCTCTACCCCTCGTTATAACTGATTATTTCAACCTTCACTAGTTCATCTTCCGGTGGCTCCAGACTCCACTATTGAGTGCTTTTGGAAGGCCTAGTGCTATTCAAGAGGAAGGACGATACATATTTTAGGACACGAGCCTTTGTTTTTATTTGTTCCCCCACGCAGATAAAATCCACCTACCCACATGTTTGCTTATTTACAGTTTATTTATGTATGATACTCATTTGATTACATGCAATTGTGAGTTGTACTATCTTGTGAAGGTCCAAAATATACAAAGATCTTGTTCATTTATTTCTCTTGTCACCATTTGCACACATTCACTTTGCTAGTCGGAAACCATAGGGGAACCACAGAATCCCTGTCGTTCCAAAAACTTGTAGAATCTTCCTCCTATTCTAGGAGGAGTCCCTAGTCTTGCCAACTCACCGGCTCAACCATCTCACACCCCCGTGAGTGTTAATATTTTTGGATCAACTTTACTTGGTCCCACTTTGCTTGGGTATATTTCCCAAGGCCATCCATCCACTAGTTCTCCTTCACAAGGAGGCGGGGGGTAAACTTCTTCTCAAGGGAGAAGTACAACCCCACCAAATCTCTCTCAATGGTCATTTCCACTACCTTCTCACATAATGGTTGGAACTAATCCTCCACCAAATCCCCCTATTCCATACTTGGCATCTCTCAACATTCCTGATTTGAACAAACTCACGAATGATCCCATTTTACATGACCCCACATGGCCCAATATGCCTACCAAACTACCTTCAAATATTCCCAAATTTGAAGGAAAACCGGGGGAAGATCGTGCCAACCATGTTATGACCTTCCACTTATGGTGCTCTTCAAACAACATCATGGATGATTCCATCATCTTAAGTTTATTTCAAAGAACACTCATTGGTCCATCAACCAAATAGTACATGGACGAAAAATCAGGGTCCCATGTGACTTTTGAATCCTTGGCCAAATCCATTTTGGCCCCTTTTCAACTACCAGTTCGTCATGACACCGTCTTAGAACTTCTCTTCGATTGAAAACAAACCACAACTATCCATATTTCTGACCACATCCATGAATGGCATCGACGACGTAGTTTGTGTAAAGCAGAAACCACCAAAGAACAATGCCTCGATTGGTTTCTTAAATCACTTGTCTCTATGCTTGCCAAATATGTAGCATCCACTTTTCCTCAGTTAGAAGAGGAAGCCATCAACAATACCCAAAATTTCGACTTTATCTATGCTCAATTAGGTTAACTATACATATTTTTACCTGATGCACCCAGACCCGTACCATTTGGCCAGGACAACCCTGGGATGTCCCACACTGAGGATGGGTTGATTGGTTCCACGACACATCACAACCCTTACAACCAACCACCACCTATTTACGGTGCATGTCAATATCTGCAACCCTATGGAGGGACATCTTATTACCCTCCTCCCACTTACCAACAACCATATCCTATTGCTCCCCCTCCACCCATGGGTGGCCCTTCACTAGTACCCATAATGCGTCCAACCTCTCAACCAAGTTCAGGTTCACCTTCTACCTCCGCATACAACCTAGGCACAAGTGAAATCACTTCATCTTCCTATGTTCCCTATGGATTGTTGCCACAAAACAATCCATATTTTATGTTTCCTAGTTCGCCACAGCCAATTTCTCCTCCACCAGGACACCCACATGTCGGCGTTAACTTTGTTCATCCCTCTCCCATTCAATAGATTCAGGATTTTGAATAGTTGAATGCGGAAAATACGGTCCATCATCCAAATAATGTCAATAAGAAAGGAAAAAACTGAAACAATAATAAACCGAGACCATGTGGAAATAACCCCTAACAAAACCATCCTACTAGGGGAAACCAGAATCAAGGCAACTAGAACCCCCATGGGGACAATAAAAACAAATTCTAAGGGAAGAAAAACAACAAAAATCCGAGGACGAACCTCCCTTGCGCTCTTTGTAGTGAGTATGGAAATTATACTCACCATTTTCCCCAAATGTTTTACTTCAAACAGATGAAATAATCCATGAATTCTCCACGTCCTCTAGTGTCGCCTGCCCCTCACCAGGCCCCACAAAAATACTTGCAACAACCACCCCCGATCGTGTTGCAAAACCCTATTCCACACCAAGGTGTGATGAATACCCAACATGAGGTACAACCTTCCCCACCAAAAATGGGGCGGTATCAAAACCTAGGGCCCATCCACCCTAGAAATCCAGCTGATCGCAATATCCTCCTTACCAGTGAAGAAGAGATTCTTTTGAAAACACGCAGTCACTAGTATGGTGTTCCCCTTGAATCTACTCCAACCACCTTGGAAGCGGCTCTAGCTACAGTCGGATAACCCTTGATGATCTCACACCCTAACACTGAACCAAACATTCATATGCCTCGTGTTCCATTATGACGAAATGTCAATAACCCTCATGCTAGGGAAGCACACAATTGCAACCTAGTTGACGACTTAGCATAGTCTCCTGCAACCATGTCTATCTTGGAGGTCCTCCAAAAATTTCCAACTCAGCGAAAATCCTTGCTTTCCACCTTGGGGGCAGTCGACCTAGCTAATTCTAGACTCATCACCTTTGATCTAGATAGCAGAGAACCATGCCTCCCCACCCTAGTATATTTCCAGATACCAGTTAAGATTTAGAACATCACAGTTCATCGGTGTATCATCGATGAAGGTGCATCCACATGCATCATGTCCAAAGTAGTATGGAGAAAAATTGGCTCTCCTGAGCTTGTACCATCCTCCATCACCTTGAGAGCCTATGATGGTAGACCATCCTCCCATGAATGGCTCTTCCAAAATTTCCCCGTCAAACTTGGGGGAAAAACCATCCTCATCGACATTGAATTTATCAATGCCCCGCTTGATTACAATATCTTGTTTGGACGTAGTTGCATGTGTGTTATGAAGGCAATATCATCTTCTGTGTTTCGAATGATGATGTTCCCCCACGACAGGAAAATCATCACCATCGACCAAATTACACATTATGAGCCTAACTATTCCGCCAACATTGATAACATTCTTCCCCTTATCTACACTAGCTCAGATGCGTATTCACTCATCAACATGGGTCCTGGAATCTTCAAAGATCCATCCTTATTGGGGGAATACCATGGAGCACCACCTCTTATACACCCTTTAGCACAATTGTGTGTAGTATATTATAATGGAACAGATAATGGAGACACCATTCCTCCCACTGAGGCCTCTCCACACCTCGAGGTTCCACCAGTTTAAGAAATATTACCTAATTAATTCCTTGAGAACCCTACTGCACCACTTATCCCTGATTGCCCCCCCCCTCCAGGGGTAAATCCCTATTTGGGAGACAATTCCTCAAGCCATTACTCAAATTCCCTTCTTCTATCCCCCACCTAGAGTCCAAGCATTCCAGGTAGTTGCAATCCTTACCCTTCAAAACATGGTTCTTTCCATCAATGTATGGTATATTCATTCACCCGCGATGGTTCCTCAACCATATCTCCCTCCTCAGACATAGGGAATCGTGATGCATATTCTAGTACGGGCTCCTGCCGCACCACCCTCACCCCCAACTACTGGCACCACTACCACTACTGGGGGTAGACGAAATAAGAAAGAGCCCACAACTCCACCTCCTCCCCGAGTTCAACCTCCTTGCGCACTATGAGAAAGAGAGGGACACCCCACCAATAGATTTCCTACTCTTCCCGAGTTACACAATCTGATCCAACTCCCTCGAGCAACCACATTGCTCGCAACTTCACCAAGTATGTCTTGTGCTATTACTGTGTCATCCACTGTAGGAAGTAAAGGGTTCTGAACCAAATTCACTTGTTCCATTTCTTCATAATATGTAAACTACACTCATCATTTCCTAGCTCTACCTCAGTTTCACCAGATGCTAGCCACAGTATGCCAAACATCTCTACTAGATCCCTCTCCGCTACCCCTTACTAGTGTTTATGTCACTGACATTCTTTATGTATGTTCATCATTCCCCGAGTGAATGAGATGTCCTTGTGCTCTCTGTGACTCACTTTCTCATTTCACATACTAGTGTTGTTGGGCCCTTCGTTTTTGGATAAGGAGTTGCGCAAGAAAGACTACAGTCCCATTTTTGGCCTAGTACGAGTTGCACAAGCTATAGAAGAATCCAAACATCATATCAAGGAGAATTAACATAAATCAATTGCGAAAAGGACAATGCAATGCAAGCAGAGCAAAAGAAGTTTCAACAGAACAAGAAAGCGTGCAAGCCAAAGCCAGAAGACAGGACTTAGCTTATATATAGGGATGAATATGATTGTAAAAGGGTTGGGTCATGCTTGTAAAAGGGTTGTTTGGTATTGCAAGTGTAAGGTTTTGGTCATAGTTGTTGTCTACTTCTGAGAAGTCAGATTTTGAGTCTGTAATGTAATATGTACACCATTTTGGGAATTAGAGCTCTGTGACATGAGTCCAGAGCCAGGAGTCTGTAACAGAGCACTACCTTGTATCTCTGAGATTGTAACTGAGAAATACCTAAAGATAATATATGAAGAAGGATCCAAAATTTCAAAATATGTTGTGTCTTTCTGTGTTTATCCTTATGCATTGTATCTTTATAGTACTTTTTTAAGGTTCATAAGTTCCACATGATGTCTCTTTGTTTGAATTCTTTTCCGCAACATAAGTAGCTTCAGTTCTTGCATATATGATTTCATCTCTATTCTATAGTTAGATGCCTTGCACAAGATCGGGATGAATCTTGAAGGTTCTATGAATCCTCCTAAGTATTTTCCTTTCCCTTCCCTATCCTTTTGTCTCAACAATGCTTCGGGTGAGATTTCTTCTTTTCGGAGGAGATGAAAATGTCAGCGCTCTAGACTACATGATACCTTTTGTTGGTAACATGAGAAGGACCCTGGTCTGATCAATCTTGCACCAACAAAATGGTTCCGTTGTCAGGACCTGTGTTGAAAGGGAACGTGTAGGGAGGATGCTTCCGTGGATTCACAGATCTAATATTGACCAATGGTGGGAGAGAAATTGTGACACCTTCATATGGAAAGAAGCGGAGCTAAGGGGAAAAGCTATGAAAGATACTCGGGAGGTATTATTTTACTTAGAAAGATCGAGCGACCAGTACGAGATATTCTGGGTTAAGTTCTCGGAAGAATTTTTCCAATGGATAGATAGGCTCCAAGAAGCTCCAGAGTTCTAAGAACGAGTCGAGAGGACCTGTACTTGGGATAAAAAAAAGATTGCAGAACTTCATCGGCTGGATTTTCCAGTCACGTGAGCGATTGATTTCTGGGTCAATACCACATTAGAAGGATACATTATTGAGTTTTCAGCTGAGAATCACCAATGTTTTTCACAAGTAGAGGAAGATTTCAAGAAATATGCAAGGGGAAGACTGCTAAGAGAAATCCCCCTTATGACTATGTCCTCGATTGAAATGGAAACGTAAACACCCTTGCTTGGGGTAGGGCGAGGTTGGGGTAGAGTCATGGCCTGAGAGAGGGGAAGGGTTCTTTGATAAGTGGGGGAAACAACAAGAAATGGACTCAAGAGACAAGCGATCCTTGAAAAGAGCCATCATAGTTGAGAAGTGGTGGCGTGAAAAGATCAAGAAAGCAGAAAGACAGTCCGAGAAGTTGCAAAAAGAATTTAGACCAGGAGAAGTAGATGAAATAAATATGGAGGAGTTGTGGAAGATGAGAAGACAAGAAAGATTGGATAGTTAAATATTAAGTGAGAGAGAAGCGCAGAGAGAAAGAAGTCCCTAGGAGGGTGGAAAATAAGGAGAAGGTGTAGAAGCAAGAGAGAAGGAAGCCGACATGGATCTTGAGGAGGAAAGAAAAGATTTAGCCCCGATGATAGAAAATATCTAGAATATGGCTGAAGAGACCACTCTAGTGGAAGAAAACGAGACCCCCCATATCAAATAAAACCACCTTGAAGCCAGTGGAGCAACCTCAAATCTCCCATACCCCAAGTGTCTTCTATATAAGTGGTAAGTTCAATACTACCCTCTTATGCTAGTTTTGTTCCAGTACAATTAGTTAGTCATTCATAGTTAGGAAGTGAGAGTATAGGGAGGATATTGGGATTCCCTGGTAGATCGCAAGCAGGACCGTTAGGTTTCATTTTGATAGGAGCACCAAGATCAACAATGGCTGGTCACGTGGGAGGTTCGATTTCTTGATACCAAAAATTATGGGGTAGGGAGATGAAGATGTGGAGTAGCACTGGGTCTTGTGCGAAGCAATATGGATTTCTAGAGGGACCCTGGATGCAAATAAGTTGGTTGAGTTCCAGACTACCTTGAGAGGTCACACTCTCAAGTGTTACATGAATATTATTGAGCCAGGGGTTCCAGCAATGCAAGGTCAAGCGTTCACACTTGGTCGTGTACAGACAAGGTTCCTAACGGAGTTTAATCTACCTCAATCAGAACAACAAGCTCTATTTTTATTCTGTAAGATCCAACAAAGGGAAGGTGAATCATCCTGGGAATAAAACCAGAAGTTTAAAGATTCTATAGGGAGGTTAACACATCCAATCCATGAAGAACATCAAAGAGAATGGTACATTCAGGGATTTCTACCTCTGACATGGATTCTGCTAATGCAACAACAGATATCCACTTTGATAGATGCCTTGGAACAATCAATGAATATTGAAGCCATGGCGGAATACCCTGGGATCCTGAGACTGACCAGACCCCCAACAGATGCAAATCTGGCTCAACTACAAGGGCAAATATCAAGGCTTACATAAAATATTCAAGAACTAACGATACCTAGACCAGGACGATTGCATGTATGGTGCACCAGATGTTATATAGAAGGACATCTAGTGAACGAATGTCCATGAATGAGGGGAATGGTATCTCCTCAGAATCCAATGGGACCCTCACTAGGACCCACGAGAGTAGTTGCACAAGTATCTACAAATTTACCATTCCGTAATCCCATTCCATATCATTCTTTTGCAGGGAGACAAGCAACACCAACAATTGAGTATTGTAAGATTTACTAAATCCATGATCATGGGCCGAGACAGTGCCCCATTATGCAAAAATATTCGACATTACCAAATATTGTACACTGTGATTTTTGCGCATCTACCACACACACTACCAATCAATGTAGATCATTGTATGCACTTGCAAACAGGTTGGACCGAATATCATTCAGGGTAAATGAAAACCCTTAGGGACTAGGAAGAGGTCGAGGAGGTGGAGCCGAAGGATACTTCAGAAGAGGAAGAACTGGGGGTATAGGACCAAGAAGATGTTATAATTGTGATGAGAAAGGCCATATGGTGAGATATTTTCCTCATATGAGGTGACCATGGTGCTCTCACTGCATAACCAATGGGAACACAACTGAGGACTGCCCAGAACTAATTTCAAAATCGGAAGATCGGTCACGTCAACGAGGAACTAACCTCATTAGTTCAGAAATCAATAGAGTTATTAAAGGACAATTTCCCAACCTCAATATCGTCACTTGAGTTGGAGAAAAGACAAGAGCTGATGTTGATAATCTACCTCAGATCCAGAAAGCAACACCTAAAGAAGACAAGTATGACCCTCTAAAACATAAGTTGTTCTTTAAAAATTCCATAGAAGTATTTCAAAATATCCCTAGCCCTAAGATGCAAGAGAAATCCCCACAACCTATTGTTTACCCTAATATTGTGCATGTCCATGCTTCACCCCCTGCACCTAGAAACCCTGTAGTCACACCGAGACAACCTGAGAAACCTCAAAATGTAGTCGACTTTTGGTTTCAATTATTCTATGATATTCTCGGGAATGACCAATTAATAGAAAAGTTGTGCAATGCGCTATACCTAGTTTTAGGAAATGAGGAGCCCACATAAGAAAGAATAATGACTAATATTCCCGAGAAGAGTACTCAGAGGGTGCAGAGAAGGAAAGTATGAACTGAAAAATAATTCAGACTAGTAGCCCAGTTAGAGGAATTTGAGATTAAGGATGTCATGTTGGATCTAGGATCCGATGTGAACATTCTGCCTAAAAAGACTTGGGAAGCCTTAGGAAAACCCCAATTCACATATTCCCCAATACAGTTAAGAATGGCCAACCAATATTGCATCTTCCCAATAGAAATACTGGAGAATGTGGAAATAGATGTTGTGGGAGTGAAGAATATAGCTAGCTTTGAGGTGATTGAGATCATGGGGGATAGGGACCCTTACCTTGCACTACTTGGAATTTATTGGGCCTATTACAACTATGCATTGATCGACCTAAAGAAATACACTATGGAATTTGAGGTAGAAGGGGTTAAGGTAGTTCAACCCTTGGATCTGTATGTAGGTCCCCGATATACGGAGCCAACATACAACAATATGGAGGGAGAATACTTGGATCAATTGTACACTGTAACATCAGGAATAAGAGAATATTACATAAATCCTATTGTTGAGGGATCAGTAAGTTGGAGGAGTATACAATCCGTGGACGAAGATTCAGAAATTTCATTTGACATTTGGAAGTAAGGCTCATATGAAATATTCTCAAGGAGATGCACAACTATCAGGGAAACCAGATGGGTTGGGATCGAGGTCAAAGATTACCCAGTACATGATGGTACCTCAGGACTTGACAATTTTCTACTCAGCATGGAAGAAAAGGTAGCAGAGGGTCAAAGGATCTTAGTACTAGATTTATCCCTCTAGGACACCCCTACCAGATGGTGGGCCAATCACAAAGCCTTACTCAGAAATTGGGACGATGTGAATCAATCTATAAAATATAGGTTTCAAGATAAGGAGCAGCCAAAATCAGATATGCAGACAGATTTCTGAGTTGCGCAAGTGTTCAACCGATAATTTGATCCTAAAGTACATATTGAACAATGCGTGAAACAATGGAAAGTGTTACAAGGGAAAAACTCTCTATGGCCAAGGGTAAACCACAACAGACAGATGTGACTACAAAAATCAACTTAATTCCAACATACACTATATAGACTAATGTGCAATACAAGAAAGAGACATTATCCGATATACCACAGAGACGATACCCTCCGTTATCACTTTTTCCTCCTTTACTTGGAGATCTTTGGGTCTTCTTGAGCTTGTGTCAGTTCTTCCCAAGATACTGACATTTCGTAGAAGGTCCACACGAGATCCTTGGCCTCCCCCGTGACTTGCCGCCTAGAATATCCCTCACGAGTCTCAGTTAATCTCTTTTCTGACTTGTCTAAAAACTGAAAATTTCACCGAGTGATTTGTCCCGTTCACACTCGTTAAATTTGGACTTGAAAGGTCATGAGTCTTAGTTAAGCTCTTTTCTGACTCGCTATCAAAAATAGAAAAGATTGTCGAGTGAACTTGTCTTTTTCACACTCGTAAATTGGATTTGAAAAGACATCTATTTGGCACAAGTTTACCCATTTTTCACACCAAGTAGGCTAAAAGATATAAAAAATGACATATTTTGGCGTTAAGTTGTGATTGCATCTCATGCCCTCGCTTGCAGTATTGAGCCTTTAGCTAGTTCTCACTTTGCATTAATAACATTTGCCTAAGCAGTTTGCATCCTCAACCAAGCAGAGCCTTGTTTATATCCTTCACAATTTGACACCCTATACCCTGGATGGAACATCACCCCAAGTGTCCATTGTTGGGACCACATATTGTACCTTTTTGCTCATACTTTTTGCCATTATTATACCCTTCATCACCTGTATTTAGACTCATATTATCACTTCATCTGATCACCCCAAGGTATACAACGTCCTTTCTCATTACTATATGTTT
>SNQJ01S0002321.1:0-54798 GCA_010110895.2 Picea sitchensis | reverse complement strand
TGAGAGTAAGGGTCCTGTTCTCTGATTACAAGATAGTTGTTCTCACCCATTGCAATGTTATTTTAAAATGTAATCCAGGATTCTTAATTCGAACTATAAAGAATTGCAATAGGGAGATCTCTTTCCTGTGATACAATTCAGAATTTCAGTTCATTTCAGCAAGTTAGATAGAATAATTTTCTTTACTACAACACTAAGTGATTTTGGAATTGAGCATATATAGTGCGCAACTATCTTTGAAACAAAAGACTTCCCTGGGTTGATAATTTATGTTTCACTTGGTTGTTTGAAATTAATTAAGCAATTATAGTGACCAACATCCATCTCCCACATGAATTTCCTTGCATTAATCATAGGTACGTTCCACTGCTGGAACTAGTTTTTCATACTTGCAACACTCATTCCCTCCTCTGTATCATAGCATTCATTTGTTATGAAAAAATAAAAAAAAAAAGGGCGGGAAGGGAATACTATATTGTAATTGGAAGTAGTCATGTTGCCTTTGAACAAAGCACAAAGTTATTGAGTCCTTATGTCATCGTATTTTTTTTTTAGCATGGCCTTAGGAAGCTGATCTCGCTACAGATTTTTCTCCACTGATTGGTTACTCTTCCAGTCCCTATAGAGAATGTTATTGATGCCTCCTGCATCTAATTGTCACATCATTGATTCCATGCTGCCGGAGTCCACCATATGTCTCATGTTCTTGTTCAAAGGAAGTATATCAACCTGTGTTGGCCACTCCTCAGAAATCTTGACTTTTCATGTCAGCCATACCCTTAGTTTGTCTCAAAATCACATGATACTTTGATCTTATCATGCACCCTGAGCCTACCTTCATCATTGGTAGGTCACCTTGAACCCAACAATCGACATTTCATCATTGGTTGTTGACTAGATGGTTTCCCTTGTGTTTGAAGGAAAGACATCTATTCACACTTTGGGATTCGTGCAGTGTCTTGGATGCCATTAGCCTTATTGGTGTTTTCCTCGCCTTTGTCAACAATTTTCATCATTGGCTTCTATTTAGAGGATATTTTTCATGTACCACTTGCATTTGGTACGCGCGAAAGATGCACAGGGTCGCTGGTTCGTTAACATGTTCTTCATCCAATCTCCACCAAATCATGAAGCTCCTACTTTGTTCCTCGTGCTGACTGATGAGAGATGTCTCAATTCTCTCCTTTCAGCGGGTCTCTTTCCATCGACTTCAGCTCATTTTTTCTTGATACGAGACCTAGAGTTTTATGAGTACCTTGTGTCTTACAGTCATTAGTGGCAGACTCTCTCACCATTGAAAGATGGGAATACATCAATGTCTCACGATCAATGGATCTCTCAAGTGTTCGACACCAACTCCTTTATTCACATTTTTAGATATGTACTCGGTGCCTTGATACCTACTTTCATTATGGGTAGGTTGTCTCGTGTTTGTTAATGATATACTTCAATGATCTATAATCAAATGATGTCTCATCGTGTTCGAACTCAACCGATTTATTCACATGATGTAGACTTGCACCATTGGCGGATAATGTACAAGACTTGAAGACATCACTATGTGGCCGCATCTTCCTGAGTTGTTGCTTCCATTTCATTGGACCAGTACCTATTTGACTTCAGTGATCACGGGAGATCGGATTGTACTCCATGGTATACAAATATCTTCAGATTGATTTTTGAGACTGGTTTCACTGGGCCTTGTTTGTGACTATGACAACTTTTGGCAAATAACCGCATTTGTATTTTCCTATTCATGGCCATGAACACTTGTTTGATATATTTTCCACATGGATCTGCATTGTATTCTTGGAAGCCATGCATGAAAATTCAGTACATAATGTAATGTGCAATTGAGATCATCCAACTGGTTCTCTACCACTCCACTTCTGGGTTATTTATAATGTATTTCGGCCATCGCAGATACTCCTCTGATCTCACACACTAGGGGGCATTTGTTATAGCAAGATTTGCCTCACCATTGCTATCTTGCATAGAGGGCCTTTTTTCCATTTCCCTCTGCAGACTTATCATCCCTTTTTTGATGAATCCATAGATAAAATATACATTTTTCCACATATATGCTCCCTATCAATTATACGAGATCCGTATACACTTGTTTCTCCACTGCAACTCATGTATATTAGGATGTGTGCCAAAAAATACAAAATGAGGTCAGGTTTCCATGTCATGACAAGAGATCTCTAATCCTTGGCCTTCCATATACTAGAAACATTCTGACTTGGCCCTTCAGTTGCATTATGAAGGCTATAAGAGCACAATTTCAAGCTATGGAAAAGAAGAGAAAGCATTCAACTTTGAGAGCAAAGTTACTCTGGAGAAATTACTTCATATTGAGTCTGCATCCCTTTGTCCCTCAAGTCTGAACATAGTGTTCAACCCCCAAGCTCTTCCCTTATTGTTGAGAGGACCTCTTTTCCTCTTTCTCATGAGCTTGCCTTTGGTGGAGGATTGAAGTGGTAGAGACCCAGTTGGAAGGAACTTGGTTTCTTGGTTTCGAATCGTGCCGACACAGAATTCTGTAATGTTGACACTTTTGATGATCAATTATTAATATAAATAATCCTTTCCCATCCTATTGGTATCTTGCAAATATATGATTACTATCCATGGGTGTGTTTTCAATGTCTATTAATGGATTATGCTATCTGATGTGCTAACTTATTTTATATCATCACTATATACTTGCTTCGCTTGTTTGTTGAGAACTTCTTGCAGGTATAAAGCTTTGGGTCAAAGTGCTCAACGGTGGAACATCATCAAACGTTGGATCGAGGTAGGCCTCTTTCTTGTATTGCACATTAGTCTATATAGCGTATGTTGGAATTGAGTTCTGTGTTCGATCCACAATGGAGTCACCATTTCTGTTACAAGGGAAAAACTCTCTATGGTCAAGGGTAAACCACAACAGACAGATATGACTGCAGAAATCAACTCAATTCCAACATACACTATATAGACTAATTTGCAATACAAGAAAGAGGCCTACCTCGATCCAACATTTGATGATGTTCCACCATTGAGCACTTTGACCCAAATCTTTAAACCTACAAGAAGTTCTCAACAAACAAGAGAAGCAAGTATATAGTGATGATATAAAAGGAGTTAGCACATCAGATAGCATAATCCATTAATAGACATTGAAAAAAAACCCATGGATAATAATCATATATTTGCAAGATACTAATAGGACGGGAAAGGAGTATTTCTATTAATAGCTGATCAACAGAAGTGTCAACATTACAGACTTCTGTGTCACCATGGTTCGAAACCAAGAAACCAAGTTCCTTCCAACTGGGTATCCACCACTTCAATCCTCCACCAAAGGCAAGCTCATGAGAAAGAGGCAAAGAGGTCCTCTCAACAATAAGGGAAGATCTTGGGGGCTGAACACTATGTTCAGACTTGAGGGAGAAAGGGATGTAGACTCAATATGAAGTAATTTCTCCAAAGTATCTTTGCTCGAAATTGTGCTCTTATAGCCTTCAGAATGCAACTGAAGGGCCAAGTCAGAACGTTTCTAGTATATGGAAGGCCAAGGATAAGAGATCTCTTGTCGTGACATGGAAACCCGACCTCATTTTGTATTTTTTGTCACAAATCCTGATATACGTGAGCTGCAGTGGAGCAACCAGTGTATACGCATCTTGTATAACTGATAGGGAGCGTATACGTGGAAAAATGTATGTTTTAGCTCTAAATTAATCAAAAAAGGGATGATAAGTCTGCATAGGGAAATGGAAAAGAAACCTCTGTGCAAGATAACAATGGTGAGGCAAATCTTTCTATAACAACAAGTTGCGGAAATACCACCTCGCTTCTGGGTTCAGGTATTTCCCCACTCACTAGGTCCAATCCCTAAAGCTTGGTTCATACATGAATAAATTAGAAGACAAACCAACGACTGGAAATATTTGGCAGATCACTTTTGCAAGGAATTCTCGTTTATAGGTAAGTGCCCTGAGCTTGAAGTAGTCCTGCAAAGAATTCAAGAATTTATTTTTACAGACAATAGTAATCAGAAATCAAACCTAGTGGTATGTGCAAAACATAGCCGAGAACATCAGACTAATCTTCACCTAACCTCAAACAAGAATCCTATAGAATTCTATATTATTAGCAGAGATTCAAAAAGCCCAGATGATTTAGAGGAATTGAGAAACCTGGCGATTAGAGAGATAGAAGGGAACATAGAAATCCAGAACATCATACCCAGTCAGAAAAATAGTTCTTATAACCACCCATTGAAGTTGCGCAAAGTAAATATAGGGACCACAAAGCAACCTAAGATATCTATGGTGGGAGATTTATGGGATGAGAAAACTAGTCAAGAAATACAGAGTTTGTTGCAGGAATATGAGGATTTGTTCCCATATACCTTTTTAGAGTTAAAGGGGATCAAAGGAGTTATGGGAGAAATGAAAATTGAACTAAAACCAAGATCAAAGCATGTGAGGCATAGACCATACCACCTTAACCCTAGAGTAAAAGAGAAGGTTAAGAAGGAGATAGACAAGATGTTGGAAGCTGGACTTTTCTTTGCAGTGGAAGAAGCAAAATGGGTCAGCCCAATATTCATTCAGAGAAAGAAAGGAACATAGGATATCAGGGTTTGTGTAGACTATAAAATCCTTAAAGCTTCCTGTGTGCATGACCATTTTCCAACACCTTTTATTGATGAGGTGCTAGAACAGGTTGCAGGGAAAGAAGCGTACTCATTTATAGATGGATTTTCAGGGTACCACCAAGTAAGGATTTCTGAAGAGGACAAAAAGAAGACCACATTCATAACAGAATGGGGGTCTTTTTCATTCAATGTGATGCCATTTAGCTTAAAGAATGCCCCTACTATTTTCTCTAGGATTGTAATAATATCGTTTAGAGAATTTATTCATAGGTTTATAGAAGTTTATATGGATGATTAGATGATATATAGTTTTCTCAAGGAACATGTAGCGTTGTTATGTATGATGTTTGATAGATGCATAGAATTGCAAATATCATTGAATCTCAGAAAGTGTGTCTTCTATGTACCACATGGAAATTTTTTGGGCCACATAGTATGCCGAGAGGGAGTACTAGTAGACCCAGCCAAATTCGCAGTCATTGTGAACATGCCACCACCTACGAGTGCTAAGCAGTTGCGCTCCACACTAGGATACACAGGGTACTACCACAGGTTCGTCAGAAGATATGCAAATATTACTGCACCTCTAGAAAATATATTGAAAAAGGCCTAAATTTTCCAATGGACTCCAAAATGTGATAAAGCATTCGAGACCCTAAAGGAGAAGCTCAACACAACACCGATTATGATATTCCCAAACTGGGAAAATGAATTTCACGTCCACGTAGATGCTTCATGCATTTCCTTAGGAGCTATCTTAGCACAACCTGGGGATGGAGCCATGGATCATCCTATATATTTTTTGAGAAGGAAGTTAGCATAAGCTGAGTGCAACTACTCAACGACAAAAAGGGAGGGTTTAGCCATGATTTATGCTTTGCAGAAATTTAGTCATTATTTGTTAGGTTCTCATTTTAAGTTCTTTACTGATCATTCTGCATTGAAATATCTAGTTAACAAACCTATTTTGGAAGGGATAATTTGTATATGGTTTCTATTATTCTATGAATTCTCTTTGGAAGTGATCATTAAGCCTGTAAAATGCAACGTAGGACCTGATCACATGTCTAGATTAGAGTCAGGGGAAAGTGGTGGAGCAGTTGAGGATCAGCTCCTAGATGCATATCTGTTTTGGGTTGAGGCCATAAAAAAGTACCTAGAAGACATAATAGTCTTCTTAAGTACAAGAGCCTTCCCAGAGACATATTCCACAACCTAGAAACTCCATATGGTTGTTAGAGCAATGAACTACTAGTTGATTGCAAGACAATTGTATAAATTGGGACTAGATAATATCCTTAGGAGATGTGTCTTGGATCATGAAAGACAATATATATTATGGGAGTGCCATAATGGAGTTGTGGGAGGTCATGTATGAGGAAAGGACACTGTACAAAAAGTTCTCCAAGATGGACTATGGTGGTAAACGCTCTTCAAGGATGCAAAGGTATATGCTAGATCATGCGATGTTTGCCAAAGAGTGGGTAAGCCATCACGATGAGATGAATTACCACTTCAACCAGTTCGAGCTCTACAGGAATTTGGGAAGTGGGTGGTTGACTTCATTGGACCGATCAACCCCACAACTAAGAATTCAAAAGAGAGGTACATCATTACCACAAATGACTACCTTACATGTTGGGATGAGGCAACAACTGTTTAGTATTTCTCGACCAATACTGCTGCTAGGTTCATTTTTGAGAATATTATAACTTGATTTGGATGTCCTAGGAGTCTGACTAGTGATTAGGGAGCTCATTTTATTAGTAGCACTATAGCAAAGATTACAACAGAGTTCTTTATACAACATCACAAAAGCAACCCCTACCACTCACAAACAATGGAACAGTAGAAGCGTTCAACAAGATTCTGGAGAGAGGGTTAACAAAGGTCTATTGTGCAAACCGTGAATATTGGGGTGACATAGTTCCAGAAATACTATGGGCTTATAGGAAAACCACAAAGAAACTCCACAGGTACACGCCATTTCAGCTAGTTTATGGGAAAGAGGTTGTGGTGCCTACATAATTCATCACTCTGATTTTGTACATTGCATAGATCACCCATATGTCAGAGGAAGAATCAGTTGCCCAGAGAATCATGGAGTTACAAGAACTTGAAGAGACCAGTTTTTTAGCAGACTTCCATCAATCGGTTGAGAAAACAAGGCAAATATTTTGGCATGACAAACACATTAAGACTAAAGTATTTGTGCAAGGAAACAAGGTCCTACTCTATGAAAGTCAGTACTAGAAGCATCCTGGCAAGTTGGGCATGCATTGGTTGGGACCATTTGTAGTTGAGAAGATCCGACCTTCAAGAGTAGTTAGACTTGCATAACTAGATGGTATGTTGTGGTCGGGATGGGTGAATGGCACTTGCCTGAAACCCTTTATGTATCATAACTGAGCTAAAAGGACTATTTCTCTAGTCCGAAGGAGCATGTGTAGTAGTTAGATTTGAGTTTTCTACATTTTTTGTAAATTTAGTTAACAAAGTTGATGTGTGCAGTGTAGCGTCGCGACATGTAGTTCATTTCATTTTCTCTTTAAGTGTTGTTTGATGCAGAACTACTTACTCAACAAAGCAGGATCAAAAGCATAAATAACCCAATAATTACAATCATTAATATGATGGGGACCCCTTTGTGGTCGGAGGGAGAATGAATTTGAATGCAATATGAGTTCATGTGCCACACGAACTTAGTTTAGTCACAGACTTTATTTCTATTACGATATTGACTACAGGAATTCGAGGCACCATGTCCAAAGACGTAGTACTAGATGAGCCTTGCGACCCCCGAGTCGAGGTCATGGGTGATCTCAAGGGGAAGGTGGAGAAGGTCAAGCTCCTTGATATTGACTTAATAGATCCAATCTTGTTCCCCTAGATGAACATAGACATCTTCTATAATATCACTCCATATGAGTTGGGAGGCATGCAGTTTGTGCCAAATCCTGAGTTTATCAACCTATTCAACTCAACTATCATGAACCTCAGAGACCTACCAGTGTTCGGTACCACTGGTGATGTTGCACGGTGCACCAAATTCCTGATCAGGAGGGTTCACAACCGAAGGCTCTAGTTGGATAGGAAATATTCAATCCACGCTGAAGACATCCATTAACTTACTGGACTGTTCCTCAAAGGAGAGACCATGTCTAAAGGATTCTAGGGCCCCAGTAAGCACAACAAAAAGAAAGGGGATCCCAGCCTCTATGAAAGGTTCCACACATAGAGGGGGGGGGAACACAACCAAAATCGACCTGATACTACCAGAGATAGTCAAAAATGGCTGCTACATCATAGCCAACAAGGTTATGAGGTCGTATTACAAGGGAGAATGCACACTGTATACATTATTAGTGGCTAATTTTTGCGCCATTGGCGTTGTACTCAATTGGTGAAGTTACTTGCTGGAGGAACTAATCATGGCTTGCGAGGAATATCGGGACAAGGGATGCACCTTCACATACAGATACCTATTGTTAGAATTCACAATGCTTAAGTGGAATCCACCCGCTGGAAGACCGTTGGCACTAGCAGCCAAGGGGCTCCTTGTGAAGATGTTTAAGCCCTGACATTCTAGGGAAAACTCAGAGAACTCGACCTTCAACAACACAGTGTTTTCCAAGTGGTATAATGGGCTTATCGACACAACACAAAGGTTGTGCATTTCGTAGGAGCTCCTCAAATATAACACAAGGAACATCGCCTTCATCATGAACTAACATCATATGTTTGTATGGATGAGGCATGCCATCAAGGAGGATTTCCATTCAAGGATTTTGTCATTCTATTTATATGAGGAGGCATTCAACAAAGAGGTAATGTCATGGCTGAGAGTTAAACGCAACCCGCCCAAGTCGGGGATGCACTACATTTTTTTTGTAGAGCTTCTAAAGAAGAAAGACAAAGAAGTAGGGGTAATACTGAGCTCAATCCCAAAGGTGCTGAAGAAAGAAGCTACGACATAGACAAACTCTAAGGAGGAGGAGGAGACACAACCACTAGATCGGAAGAAAAGAACTCTGTCGATCTTCCCGCAGCTGCGAGAGAATGCCATGTTGACAGGTAAGTATGTCAATGAGATCCTGAGTGCTACGTTCATCACATAATGAGTGGTAAAGAATTTTAGAATTGGGGTATCACCGAGAAAATTTCTGAACCCCCAAACCCTTTCATCTGCCATCCCACACACTTGCTTAGCAGTTTGAGCAACCCTAGTCATCCATATTCAGGATGAACCTAAGCCTGCCACCCTTCCATCCATCTTCATCACCGAGAACCCTCCATCACCACCGCAACCTCAGTCGACACCCCCAGAAACCACCAGTCCACCCCAAACCACTAATCCAGAGCTGATGCATCTCGATCCCCTAGAAAAAAAAAAGTCAGAACTCCCAGAAACAAACCCATAATTACCTGAGTAGAGACTAGAAGTTTCTAGTCCAAATACAGAAGTACCAGAGTAGAGACTACGACTGACTAGTCCAAACCCAAATGCCTAGGACCAACAGATTGTGCCTTTTGTGTAGAAAAAGGACACTCAAATGGTGGAGGATCCACAAGGTCAAATTCCCCAGCACATTTCCTCAATGGCCAAGGTTGAGGGTGCCCATGGAAGCACAACTCCAGAAGTAGATGTAAATAAAGAGAAAGAGCTACCTGAGGTTCAGAAGGAACTAGAGTCAACCTCTAGGCAGAGCACGACATCCACACAGGAACATATGGAGATGGTTCTCCACAACCCTTAGCAGTGCACATAGTTGTTGCAACTCTCCCTTGCTAGAGTAAAGGTTTTGACACTCCTACCATCATATTTAAGGTTGAGGTTTTCTCCAGTACCATCGATAGGATAGGAGGAGGTAGAGACTCCTTCATAACACTCAACGACCATTGGACTTCCACTGTAGACGCGAGAACCCAGGGACACAACACCATCTTCTGCTGACCTTTCACAATGGCCATCAACACACTTGGTTTGAATGATCAAATAATCAACTGATCAACTGGAGAAGAGGCTTCAACAGATAGATAGGTCTATAGAGTTCACAAGGGAGGAAGCGGTCCTTGTAAAAACATGTAGAAAATGAGAAGAACATGCAAAGATCTAGGTCGAGCATAGACTGAAAATATTCCAAGAAAGGCTTGCTAAAGTCTGGCTAGAGATTCATAAGGTTGCACCCCAACTGCCCAAAGCCAGTGATGCAGGAGAGCCGGAGCATCAGATTGAACTGCTCCAAGGAGCATGGTCACAATTGACCATTCACACTGAGCATCTGGAAGTGAAGTTGCGAAAAACTCAGCAAGAACCAGAGTATCATCCTCAGAAGTTGCAAGAGAAGATGGATAAGATAGTGCTAGAAGGCAACAATTCCATAAAACACTACATAGGTGCACAACGAAGTGCACAAATATTTTCAAGGAAGTCAACGATTGGATGGGAATCATTGCTAGATGCAACCAGACCTTGGAGGATGTGCACACTAGAATCCAGGTGTTGAATGAAGAAGTTGTGACTACGATGGATCCATTGGAGAAACAATAGAAGTTTGACCAGATCCAACAAGTGGACATAGAACTGAATACCCTATTTGAGGCACAATCTATAGCTAAGAAGGAGCTACGCGACTTCCGGACTGTCATTCAGACCATTTATATGCATATGAATCAAGCCGATGCAACAACAGATTCAAAATGGAACTCGTTGGTCGCATCCAAGCCCAAGGGATGTATGGCGAAGGTGACCCAACAGTTCATCATCAAGGCCTCACTCCTTGCCAAGAAATGGCAGGATAAAGTTGGGAGCTTTCAAGAAGTGAGGAAGTAGGCCTTATATTTGGTCCCAGAGTTGGGCCCTTTGTTTGAAGAGGAAAAATAAGAGAAAGCGCAAGCAGAAGAGAAAAAACAAGAGGAAAAGGAGGACAAGGGAAAACAACAGTTTCTCTTGGATGCTGCGATAGCGCCGAGTACTTGACTCGAGGGTGAGTCAAGGTTTGTGGTTGAGGCCTATTGGGCCCTTTGTTTTTGGATAAGGAGTTACACAAGAAGGACTACAGTCCCAATTTTGGCCTAGTATGATTTGCACAAGCTACAAGAGAAGCCGGACAATAAAGCAAGGAAAAGTAACAAAAATCAGTTGCGAAAAGGACAACATAATGCCAACAAATCAAAAGCAGTTGCAATAGAACAAGAAAGCGTGCAAGAAAAATCCAAAATACATGACTTAGCTTATATATAGGGATGAATATGATTTTAAAAGGGTTGGGTCATGTTTGTAAAAGGGTTGGTTGGTATCGCAAGTGTAAGGTTTTGGTCATAGTTGTTGTCTACTGCTAAGAAGTCAGATTTTGAGTCTGTAATGTAATTTGTACACCATTTTGGGAATTAGAGCTCTGTGACATGAGTCCATAGCCAGGAGTCTGTAACAGAGCACTACCTTGTATCTCTAATATTTTAACTGAGAAAAACCTGAAGATAATATATGGGGAAGGATCCAAAATTTCAAAATATGTTGTGTCTTTCTGTGTTTATCCTTATGCATTGTATCTTTACAGTACTTATTTATGGTTCATAAGTTCCACATGATGTCTCTATGTTTGAATTATTTTCCGCAACATAAGTAGATTCAATTCTTGCGTATATGAGTTCAGATTTGTTCTATAGTTAGATGTCTTGTGCAAGATCAGGATGAATCTTGAAGGTTCTGCGAATCCTCTTAAGTATTTTCTTTACCCTTCCCTATCCTTTTGTCTCAGCAGTGCTTCAGGTGAGAATTCTTCTCTTCGGAGGAGATGAAAATGCCAACACTCTAGAATAAACAATACCTTTTGTTGGTAACCTGAGAAGGACCCTGTTTTGATCAATCTTGTGCCAACATGTGTCCTTTGATTGTTGCATATCGAGGTCGTCATTCAACCCCTATTCAACCTCATACGATCACCTCACCACTCGTAATGCACTCTTCAGATACTGTAAATATCCCCTCCCCTAAACCCGAGTCACTTCCCATCCCTCCATGGTTCACAGTTCGGCTGTCTGAGGATATTCCCTTGAATCCTCCCAATTCTTCGGTAAATTTCCCACAGGAGATCTTCCGCCCCACCACATTTTATCACCCATAGTGTCTTGACATTTGGTTTATGTCAAGAAAGACATCACACCCTATATGATATATCCCCTCTATATCCTTTCCACTTGAGGACAATCACATTTTTAAGTTCCCCCTATCACCTCCCCAGATCCCCTGTATTCTTTTATTTTCCACTGCGATGAAGATATCCTATAGGAACTCACTACCCCTGATTTCCCATGAAATGTGCTCCATTACCGATCGCTTCTTCTCTCACATGAGGCCTTTCACTTTCCTAACCAAGCCTACATATGTGCAATTGAAACTAAGGATTTTATTCCTTCAGGGCATATAGATTGGTTCAACAACCCTATCCTTGGATGCTTTTGAAGAAGGAAACATGGCCAATATATCCCCCACCATCAAAATTGACATTTCCATCAAACTGGGAATCATAGAAGAAATTACCATTGGTGCTGCATGCACCCCTGAAGAGCTCATGACTTATAATGATCTCTTTCAGGAATACCGGGATATCTTTTCCTGGTCATATATGGAGATTCCTGGCCTTGATCCTTCTATAGTAAAAAATCGCATCGACACATGGCTAGATGTCGCCCTAGTTTGTCAAAAGAAGCACCCCCTTCACCTATCCAAAGTTGCGGCTATCAAAGGCGAAATTGACAAGCTATGCATTGTTGGGTTCATTTACCCCATTCTGTATACCTCATGGGTCTCCAATCCCATCTTCATTAACAAAAAATAGGGCATTATTTGCATCTACACCAACTTTCATGATCTCAACCATGCTTGTCCCAAAGGCAACTTCCCAACCCCTTTCATTGGCCAAATTATCGATGACTGTGCTGGCCATGAGGTATTTTCCTTTATGGATGGATTCTCCGACTACAATAAAATCCAAATCCATCCAACAGATCGATATAAAACCACTTTTATCACTCCTTGGGGTATCTTCGCTTATTGTTTCATGCCCTCTGAACTCAAGAACACTGGTGATATGTTTCAACAGGCCATGCATTATGTTCTCCATGATCTTGCTCGCATCATTTTTTCTTATTTGGGCGACCTCACTGCCTGATCCAAAAAGCAAACTCGACATTTAGATTACTTATGTATCATTTTCCAAGGATGTCGCCAGTACCATATCCACTTGAACCCCCTCAAGTGCATATTTTGTGTCACTACCAGACCCCTTCTTGGGTTCATTGTCTCCCAACACGACATCATGGTGGACCCCCTCAAGGTCCAAGCCATCACAAAAATTCCACCACCTAGGAATTTACACCAACTACAGAGCTTGAAGGGCAAAGCCAACTTTTTACGTCGCTTTGTCCCAGACTATGCCACCCACGCACATGGTTTCCTCCACCTACTATGTCATGATATCCCATTTTGTAGGGATGAACATGCTCAAACAACTTTTGATGATTAAAAATCCACCTTATCCAATGCCCCTTTGATTTGTCCCCCAAAATATGACCACGATTACATCCTCTACTTATCCACCTTAATTGTTTCAGTAGCATGAGTCCTCGTCCAATTAGGGGATGATGAGTGTGAGCATGTCATTTACTACATCAATAAAAATATTTCAGGGCCACCCTTGAAATACAATCATGATGAGAAACTCGCCCTCGCAGTTGTCCTCGCAGTTCAAAAAATACATCACTACATCCTACTTCAAACTACCAAGTTCGTAGTATATTCCAACCCCATGCAATAATTTCTTACTCGATGAAAAATAATGGAAAATTTTCCCGATGGATCGCTATCCTCCAGGAATACAACCTAGAGTTTTCAACTCCCAAAACAAAGAAAGTTCTTTTTCTCACCGAACTCATTACGACTTTTCCCTCAGACGCTAAAGCTTCCCCCGTCAATATAGATTTTCCTGACGAAAACCTCTTCTTCTTCCCCTCTGATGACCCCTTGTATGGCGACCTTCTCATCTACCTTTAGACACTGTATTTTGGGTCTCATATCTCTTGAGACGATTGTCGATGCATTCACCATCAGGCCCCTTGATACCTCCTCATCGAAGACGTCTTATATCGACGTGGGGTCGACACTATTCTTCATCGATGTATGAACATCGACGAAGATGGCAGAGTCTTGAACGAATTCCATAGCGGTTCTTGCAGTGGTCACCTCTCGGGTATGTCCACCGCCCAAAAAATCATTCGAGCAGGGTACTTCTGGCCCACGTTGTTTCATGATTGCATCCATGTTTTCAAGCACTACCCGCTATTCTACATCCAGTCATCACCACCAACCCCTTCTGCAAATGGGGAATAAACTTAATGGCTTGCAATCCTCCATCTAGTAATGGACACAAGTACATTATCATGGCAGTCGATTACTTTACGAAATGGGCCAAAGCCATGCCCACTTTCAACAATACCGCTGATACAAAAACATGTTTTTTCTTCAACCACGTCATTACCTGATTTGGAGTCCCACTAAAGTTAGTGTTTGATCACGGTAAACACTTTGAGAACGATATATTTGTGGAAATATCCTCAAATTTAGGATTCTCCCATGAGTTTGCCTCCCCATACTAACCTCAGTACAATGGATAGGTTGAGGCTGTCAAGAAAGTCCTCAAAATCATGCTACAACGTACCATCAACAAACATAAGACCAACTGACATCATACGTTGTTTTCCGCGTTATGGTATTATTGCATGGTAGTAAAAATTTCCACCAGTTTTACACCATTACACCTCGTCCATGGGATCGAAGCCACCCTCCCTATTGAGTGCGGAATTCCCACATTATGCACTGCCATCGATCTATTACCTGACACTACTCCCATGGAGTATCACTTGCTGACCTTAGAGTCGTTGGATGAAGATCGTCGATCTTCGTTACAAAACAATGAGGCAGCTAAAAAATGGTCCAAATCCACCTTCGACCGCCATGTCAACCTTCTCTCATTCAAATAAGGATATCTTGTCCTAGCCTATGATATTTCCCATGATACTCTCGACCATGGTAAATTAGAGTCCTTATGGCATGGACTCTACATCGTCCAACACTACCCCACTAAAGGCGCATATGTCATGGCCTCTCCAGAAGGATATCCTCTCAAAGAAACCATCAATGGGTTGTACTTAAAGAAGTTTTACGCCTGAGCATAGCCATTCTACCTTAGGATTTTTCTTTGTACACATTTGTAGAGTTTTTAGTCTTCTTTTTCACCACCATTCATCATGTCTGATCTATCATCTGTTTTATTGACAGATGCATCATTCATCAACCTACCACATTGGTTATGCTAACGATGCTATCCGTTGGACACAAAATATCACTTTGGTCACTTGGGCCCTCTATACCCCTCACATGTATTTCTCCACTCCAACGGCATATGTTTTGGCTCGGCCACCAACAACCAAGATGAATATGCCTCCGTCATCGGTTTCCTCGCCGAGGCCAGTAACTGTGACATTCATCACCTTAGCATTCTATTATATTCCCATCTTGTCATCCTGTAGCTCAACAATGTATATCACATTCGCGATCCTTGTCTATTTCGCAAATACCTGCAATTTGGACTCTTATCTCACAACTTTGATTCAATCACATTTACACATATTCCAAGAAACTTTAATCAAATAGTATATAACATGGATAACCTAGTGTTATATTGTCATTTATCACATTAAAACACCATCACATATACATCAACATCATACATTTGTCACAACATATAGAAAATACCTCATAAGTATAAAACACATCAACACATGTAGACATGAATGATCCAAATATATATGTCCATATATATATATATATATGTATATATATCATCAATAGTATCATATGTGTTTACAAAATACAAAATACATCACCCGTAATCTAGTGTTGGCCCTTGGTTATGTAAGAAAGTGAATATTACAGAAGAAAAGGTGAAATGTGAACTACGCGAAAAGAAGGTTGACTGAGATTGGGTCAAAGTAGTAAAAGAAGAAGAAAGGATGGAGTGAATTTCGAGAAAGAAAGTCGTTGGACGAGGAGATCGAGCAAGATAGATGAGAAAGGAATATGGATCATGAACAACTTAGAAAGAGGAAAAATCCATCGGTAGATGCTTTTGAGAACCTCACGGGAAGGAAGAAAAGATAGGATGGAAAAGCCCTGAAAACACGGGTCAAGTTGACCTAGGGTTTTAGACACCTAAGGTTATGGTATCTAAGGTTTTAGACACCTAGGCTTCGACCTAAGGTTGTTGGTGAGTTATTGTAATGTTTAAATAAAGGTTAAGAGGACCTGGGGTGGGTTCGTCGTTAGTTAAGATATGGGATAATGAGTGATTCTTGTTACTACTGAGAGAGAAGTATTGTGTGGTGAGAGAAGTCTTTGTTGTAATATCTTTAGCTGGGTGCGAAGATCAATTCTGTAGTGAGGTGCACAGGGAAGGGAGATAGAGAGAAGAGATAAAGAGAGAGAGATATGCAAGCTAAGAGAGAATATAGAACTATAATCTTTCACCTAATATATTATAAAGCACAGTTCTATGGACATAGCCCTAGGGAGAGGGTGAACCAAGTATATCCTGTTGTTGTGTATGGTTGATGTTGTGTTCTTTACTTTGTTATTTTGATGATGCATTAGTTTGTTATATCTAATATATAACTGTGCGAGGTAGGTTTATGTTTGGAAAGAATAATCTAATCTCCTTGTGTGATTTCCTTGATTCCACTTGCATTTCCTCTAGTTGTAGACACATGTGTCCTACAACCCCCTATTGCTACTTCGGGTGAGACTGCATCTGTTTCATAGGTGTTTCCGAAAGGGCTAGTAGTTAGATATTTTTGGTGCACTGTTAGAGTTGAACCTTGGGTCTGCCCCTGTGCTAACAAATGGTTCCGTTGCTGGGACCGGGATCTTCTTGAGGGAATGTCAAGGTGGCTTCCATCAAAGACATGGATTCTGAAGTGGATAGAAGAACAAGAGAAGGACTTTGAAGAAGCTCAGAATAACAACCCTAATATTAGCACAAAATATTGGTTGGGACGGTATATCTTTACTGATATATACGATATTTTCTTTGGAGGAATCCATAAGGAGCTATACGAGTGGCTGGCCAGATTAGCAGACACCCAAATTGAGATCAGATCTAGACTGCCTATGGTTTGGACATCGGTGTTGATCAATAAGGTGAAAGGAATTGATAACGTCATGGAAAGAGAAGTAGATCATTGGTTTGATAGTACCCTTGGAGGGTATATCATAGAGTTTTTTATTGATAGGGTAGAATCATATAGCCAAGCAGAGAGATATTTCTTTAAGGGGACGAGAGGAAAATGTTTACACTTCTTGAAGTTGAAGATCAAGATGCTATTGCACAAGAAGAACATATTGAATATAGAGTAGAGGGTCAGACTAAAAAAGATAATGTTCAAGAATTCAGAAAGTGACAAGGACACATAGATCGAACACACGCGCAGTGGGAGAACCTTCAGAGAAGTCCCTCTGGTGAACTTGTTCGAGAAGAGTCATGAACTAGCACAAGAAGAAGGGTTATATAGTGGAGAATAAGAATATTTATTGAACGAGAAACATTCAGATTCCACTAGGGCAGAAGAAGAAAATACTGAAGAACCTCACTGAGAAGAGTCAAAAACTTCAAGGACTGTGCAGACATTTGAAGTAAGTTACACCCCCTGCATTTTTAACAACATTAAGTAACCAGAGTAACCTAAGTTATCATAACACTCAGAGCACTGGTACAAGTGGTTCAATGCATAATCAGTCAGGAACCTTAGGAAGATCTATGCAAATGAGATGAGGTTACCCACCTTTAGAGAAGATGGATATGAAGATCTTGACTTGCACTAGTTTCTATGTGAAGTTGTATGGAGTATTAAGAATGTCACCGACAAAGCTGTTAAACGAGCTCAGTTTATTACTACCTTGAGATATCACGCACTGAGTTGGTACATGAATTTCTTCCAAGGAGTTGTCCAGCCAAAATCGCTGAACGAGATTAAGACTAATTTGATTGCTGAATTCAAGAAACCCAATTCGGAATCGTAGTGCATCACAAAGTTGAAAGAAATCAAGAAGAAAGTATCTGAACCTGTTTGGGAGTTTGATCAGAGGTTTAAGACCTTGACAGGTCATATGATTTTTCAGATCCTAGATGATCAGAACAAGGAACGGTTCATTGTTGCCCTCCTACCACACATCATAGTCCCTCTTATGAAGTAGAGGATTGCTTCACAGGCTGAGGCATTAGTGATCGCCATGAAACTTGAATAGACTCCTATGGTAGAATCCAGCTCAGGTTTGAGTCAAATCTTGAGTCAACTAACTAGCTTATCTTTGCAGGTTGAAGATATGAAAAAATATAAGGGAGCATTGTCCCTTGTTTCATGAATATTTGGCTTTTGGAGCTTCGAGCCTTTTGAAGAACGTTACTCTACCTTGGTGCGAGGTATGTAGAAAAAGACATCGCCCTGGAGAATGCTATTACATGAAAAAGTATGTTCAGACACATACAAACCTCTACTACACATTTTGTAAATTTGTGGGTCATGATGAGAAGGACTGTAGAGATTATGACCTTTTACATGAAATATCAAGGGATATCTACAAAATTCAAGGCGATGTACAACAAGAAGGTAACACTACATAGTATAATTCTCCTGGGAGAGGAAAATTCAACCCTCGTGGTGGATTTAGAGGAAGAGGATGAGGAGGAGGCATGGGCCAAGGTAGAGGTCATATCATTTTTTATAACTTCGCACAAGCAGGTCATTTAGCAAGGGATTGTCAAAACCCTTGTACCACTTGCAGTTAATGCAACTCATTTGAACATGTCATGAATATTGTCCTACGCTATTAGCCAAACTTTAGGAAAGACGAGGGGGAACCAAAAGTTATATATAATCATTTTAGAACCCCGCAGAGCGGATCCTAGATTCGTTGTAATCATGAGAGGAGGCACTACTACAGGAGACAACATGGTGACTCTAGGGAAGATTATAGAACAACAATTAGGAGTCAGAAAATGTGCAGAGAAGACACAATAATTTGATCCAAAGAAAAAGAAGAAGACATTCAAAGAGGAAAGAAAAGAGTTTAGAAGAGATCATGCTTCTTCATTAAAGGCACAACCATAAGTGAGAGAATGTGGAATTCCCCTGGCCTTTGATCAGTCTGCTTCGCCTTGAGAAGGAAAAGAGGTAAACAAACTCATGGAATTCTTATGCGCTTACATCAATTTGATAAAGGATGAGAGCATTGTACAGAAGATACAAAATTTGATTAGACAATATAAGCTAGGAAAGGTAGATCCTCTACTGAATAAAGAAGTACATCAATTATCCAAAAAGAGAAGGAAAAATAAGGAGCTACATCTGAATCCTTAGATAGGAGATTATGATATATATTATGTGGTCCTTGACTTAGGGTCAGAGGTCAATGTTATGATGAAGCAGACCCGATCACTGATGGCAAAACCTAACTTGATCTATTCCCCCATCAAGCTTAGGAAGGCCAGTCAATAGGCTGTGAGCCCTTTCGAAAGACTGGAACATGTCCATGTGGATATCAATGGGGTTCGAACATTTGTGGACTTTGAGGTGATTGATATAGTTGATGATAGTTTTCCTTACTCTGTGATGTTAGGAATTGATTGGGATTTCAACAATTCTATTGTCGTTGACTTGAAAAAAAGAAGAATGAAGTTTGAAGGTGATGGCCTTAGGGTCATCTCACCTTTGGATCCTAATGAAGGTCCCATATACACAGATCTCATCAGAGAAGAAGACCGCACATATATGTTGGAGAATATATACAAACTGACAACAAGACAACATGATTACATTAATCTTATAGAAGATGGGAATTTAAGTTGGCGAAGTGACAATGCATGTTCATCAGACTCAGAAGAAGCACTGGAGAACTGGCATAATCAAATGTATGAAGCATCTACATGGATATGTTCTAGACTGACTAGGGAAGTTCGTTGGATCGACACAACAGTAAGTAATTTACCCACATTTGATGGTTTGAATCACTTAGAATGTTTCTTACTAGAATTTGAAGAAATTGTACCAGTACAACAGAGATTGTTGGCACTGGATGAGACTTTGAAAGCTACTCCAACAAGATGGTGGGGAACATATAAAAGTAATGTCGTGAACTGGATACAATGTCGCACTTTGATGACATGGCAATTTTCAGAACAAGTCGAAGGATGTGAAGTTAGGTACACAGGTCAAAGTTGTCCGAAATACCATGTGCGAGGTTATGAGGAGGCCTAGAGTGGCATTCCTCAAGAGTGGTGGGTGCATGAATTCATCAATACTCTAGAAAAAATGCCTATCAATTGGTACCTTGAAGCGGAACTGCACCTAACCACTACAGACTAGCAGGGTATGACTCGAAATTTTGTAGCTACATTTTTATTTGAAATTCAACACCCTCTGGTAGATCCATCTTTACAAGTTGTAACACAAAAAGTATTTGAGGAAGCACCTAGCCTCCCCATGGAGCAAGAAGAAAATGAATGGATTGCACCTCTTCAAAAATTGCAAGGATGTTACAATACCAATGCCGATGAAGACGATGATCCTAGGAATGTGAACATCGCAGAAACAGAAGGAAAGAGAGACATAGAAGGACCAAGAGTCGAACTACCTTTTATTGGACAACCAATAAAAATCAAGAAAGTTAATATTGGAACAGAGAAAGAATCTAAGCTTGTTAATGTTGGAGAATATTGGGATGATGCCACTATTGATAAGATCACAAAAATTACTACATGAATATCAGGACTTGTTTCCAACCAAGTTCACTGATATAAAGGGTATTAAAGGGCCCATGGGAGATATGAAGATCCCCTTGAAACCAGATCCAAGGCCAGTTAAACAAATACGTTACAGATTGAACCCTAAATATAAGGAGAAAATGAATATTTAACTAGACAGAATGTTGGTAGCAGGAATCATAGAACATGTTGAAAAATCAGAGTGGATTATCCCTATGGTGGTTCAGGATAAGAAAACAGGAAAGATCAAAATCTATGTAGATCTTAGGAAGTTGAATGATGCATGCCTACACGATCCATTCCCTACACCATTTACTAATGAAGTGTTAGATAACGTGGGAGGACATGAAGTCTACTCCTTCACCGATGGATTCTCAGGATACCATCAGATTAGGATTTCCAAGGAAGATCTCTGTAAGACCACGTTTACAACAAAGTAGGGATCCTACCAATACACAATGATTCCTTTTGGATTAAAGAATGCACCAGCCATGTTTTCTAGGGTGGTGGTCGAAGCATTCAAGGAGTTTTTACATAAATTTTTGGAAGCATATTTTGATGGTTGGAATGTTTTTAGCTTATTGAAAAACCATATTGAATGCTTAAGAATAATGTTGGATAAGTGCAGGCAATGTCAAATTTCCCTGAACCTGAAGAAATGCATCTTCTTTTTTCCCTTTGGAGTGTTGCTGGGCCATATTGTTTGTAAGCAGGGGTTACTGGTAGATCCATCTAAGATTGCCATTATTGTCGATTTACCCATCTAAGATTGCCATTATTGTCGATTTACACCTATCACTTCATTCCAAAAAGATGCACACTGCGCTGGGACATACTGGATAATATAGGAAGTTCATTAATGTCTATACACAGATTACAACACCTATGGAGAAGTTGCTGAAGAAATATTGACAGTTTCACTGGACAAAAGAATGTCATTAGATATTCGACTCACTCAAATAGAAAATGGTTACTGTGCCTATTCTAGTTTTCCCAGATTGGAGCAAGGAATTTCATGTGCATGTCTATGCATATTCTATTGCATTAGGAGTTGTGTTAGCACAACCAGGAGCAGGAGATATTGACCACCTATTAGACTTTTCTAGCAGGAAGCTCTCAACAGCTGAGATAAATTACACCACCATTGAGAGAGAAGGTTTAACCATGGTGTATGTGCTACATAATTTTCATCACTACTTGTTAGGAGGACACTTTAATATTTTCACTAATCATTTCACACTGAAATTGTGGTAAAGCTAGAAAGGATGAACAAGGGACCTGACCACTTGTCTAGGTTGGAGCATGGAGAGGAACCTACTATTTTGGCAGATACACTGTCAGATGCATAGTTGTTGGCCATCAGAAAGGTTGATGATAAATTTTCCGAGATAGTTCAATTCCTATCAACAAGAATAACACCTCGAGAATATACAGTCATTTAGAAGAAACAACTAGTAGTGTGCGTTGTAGATTTTTCACTTATAGTCAGACAAGTATATAAGATGGGACCTGATGTGTTATGGAGGTAGAACGACCACTGATTTTAGAAAAATCTCATGAAGGAATCACAGGAGGACACTATGTAGGAAAAGAAACTGCGCAAAAGGTTCTTAGAGCTAACTTACAGTAGCCCACTTTACATAGGGATGCTAAAGAATACTACAAAGCCTGTGATGTATGCCAAAGAGTTGGGAAACCTTCTAGAAGAGATGATATTCCTTTAGCACCCCAACTAACCTTACAAGCATTTGAGAAATGGGCCATTGAATTCATGGGACCTATAAACCCACCAGGGAAGCGCACAGGAGCTAGATACATCATCACTGTGACATAGTATTTGAACAAATGGGCAGAAGCAAGAGCAGTTAAGGACTGTAGTGCAACTACAACTTCGCATTTCATATTCAATGATCCTCATGAATTTGAAGTTCACCATCAGAAGAGAACTCCTTACGACCCACAAGATAATGGGATGGTGGAATCCTTCAACAATATCTTGGAGACAATAGTGACAAATATTTGCAGTGTAAATAGAGATGACTGGGATTTGAGAGTACCAACAGTATTAATGGCCTATAGAACCACTTGTAAGAAAATGACAATGCAGACTCCCTTTAAATTGGTTTATGGCCTAGAAGCAGTTGTACCCATGGACTATTTAGTTCCTAGCTTAAGAATTGCAGCCTTTACAAATATGGATGACATTGGCGTTGTTCAAGAGAGGCTCGCGCAGTTGCTCAAACTAGAAGAAGACTAATTTGTTGCAGGATTTCACCAGCAAGTTTAGAAGGAATGGGAAAAGGCCTACCATGACAAGCATATCAAGAAGAAATAATTTAAGTAAGGATGTATTGTATTAGTATATGATAGCAAGTTCATGAAGCATCCAGGGAAGTTCATAACACATTGGCTGGGGCCATATGAGGTTGCCTATGTTACAGAAGGAGGATCTGCGCAGCTGAAGACTTTGAATGGGGAGTGGAAGGAAGGATTGGTGAATGGGAGCCGATTGAAATTGTACTATGACAACCATATTCTTCACATCTCTTGGTAAAAACAGAGGGAAGAGGGTCTAGGTACTAGGTGCAGTTGAGACTGGGTACCATACATAATAAAGATAGTCTACACACCGCGTGGAGGAACAGAGAAGGAAGCATAGGCTATGCTGCGCATTCTGAAGTCGAGGTACATCAAAAGATTCAGATTAGAGTGCCTCAGGATGAGTCATAGGTGATTTTTTGGGGCCTCTTGGCCCTTGGTTATGGAAGAAAGAGAATATATAGAAGAAAAGGTGAAACGTGAACTGCACAAAAGGAAGGTTGACTCAGATCAGGTCGAAGTAGTTAAAGGAGAAGAAAGGATGGAGTGAAGTCCGAGAAAAAAATCTGTCGGACAAGGAGATTGAGGAAGATAGATCAGCAAGGAAGATGGATCGTGGAAAACTCAACAAGCGAAAAAAGACACCGGTAGATGCTTTGAAGAAGCTCATGGGAAGGAAGGAAAGACAAGCTAGAGAAGCCCTGAAAATGTGGGTCAAGTTGACCTAGGTTTTAGACACATAAGGTTTTGGTATCTAGGGTTTTAGACACCTAGGATTCAGAATAAGGCTTTTGGTGAGCTATTTTAATGTATAAATAAAGGTCAAGAGGACCTGGGATGGGTTTTTCGTTAGTTCAGATATGGGATAAAGAGTGATTCTTGTTACTACTGAGAGAGAAGTATTGTGTGGTGAGAGAAGTATGTGTTGTAAGATATTCAACTTAGTGCGAAGATCAATCCTATAGCTGGGTGCACAGGGAAGGGAGATAGAGAGAGGAGAGAAAGAAAGAGAGAGATCTGCAAGCTAAGAGCACAGATAGAACTATAATCTTTCACCTAATATATTATAAAGAACAGTTCTATGGATGTAGCCCTAGGGAGAGGGTGAACCATGTATATCATGTTCTTGTATGTGGTTAATGCTGTGTTCTTTACTCTTTTACTCTGATGATGCATTAGTATGTTAGATCTGATATATAACTGTGTGAGGTAGGTTTATGTTTGGAAAGAATAATCTGATCTCCTTGTGTGATTGCGTTGATTCCACTTGCATTTCCTTTGGTTGCAGACACTTGTGTCCTGCAACCCCCTATTGCTACTTCGAGTGAGACTGCATCTGCTTCAGAGGTGTTGCTAAAAGGGCCAATAGTTAGGGATTGTTGGTATGATTTTAGAGTTGAACCCTAGGTATAACCCTATGACAACATCTAGTGAGTCCCCTCACCCCCATAGGTACAAAACATGTACCCCCTACCCTATACAAAATGGGTATCAAATACCCTGTACAAAATGAGATCTCAAGCCTATAAATACATAACTTGAAACTCATGGTTCCCCTAGATCTCCCCCCTAGGTCCTCTGTGAGCTAGAGGCACCCCACTAGCTGGGGGCCCTCTAGGTCTAAGGGGCAGCCGACTAGTCATTTTTTCCCCCGCTACAGCCACCTGACGGATTAGAGTTTTCCACTTTGCTGAAATGCCCACACACTGGTCCAGGACCTCCTCATCCTAGATGTGGGCCCAAATTCCCTTCGATACACCCTGTGAAACATGCTTAAAGCATCTACGCAATTCATCCAGCATCCCTCTGGCCTTTTCCTGCGGCTCATGCATTGGTCCAGCACCAACGTTATCTAGTCTCCGTCTATGTCCTACCATCATCCCATGTGCTGGTCCAACACCAACATCATATCGTCTCTGCCTATGTCTACCCACGACTCTACAAGCGGCGATCACACTGGTCCCTAATGAGTCGACTTCCCGACCATCTCTGCCTCATGGCCTCGGGGTCCTACATATGCAAAACAACACCCAAGATAGTGTCAACATCCATATATACATATATAATCAAATTCAATCTATCAAAATCACAAAACATAAATACAAAGACATACGTCGAACATCCCAGTCCTCCCTAAGAGGAAATATGATGTTTGGTTCATGTCGGTAATCCATACCAGTGTATGGGTACCATAGTATCACCTATGGAATTTGTCACCATAGGCATGCCACCATGGCCATAAAATAATGGCCACCCTCTCCACCCCTATGTTGATCCAACACATGGACCCACTGCATCATTCACGACTCTTGTGGACCTGTAGGCTCCAACAGAATCTTAGGGCACAATAGGGGCACCCTCTCCAAAAACTATGCCACCAGAATAGAACCAAAGGAAAAGTCACCAAAGTCATATGTTCGACACCAGTGAACCTTCACCATCATCCTAGTGTGAAGCATAAGCCCCCAGGCAAAGTGGTCCCCATCAAGGACCCTCTCCACGATCCTCAGCTAACATCCTGCGATCTGCTGAGTCCCCAAGGATCTGTAGATCCTCACTACCATGGTGGGGATGCACTCTGTCAGGAGCTCATCGATTGTCTCAATTCGAATGACTGAACCTAACATCAGGTTCGGACCCAAGTAGCGTCGATGCACCAAGTCAACTACTCTCTCATCCCTTGACAGTGCGGGGTCAGTAGGAAGGGCCATCCCATGGAATGGGAGCCCAGTAAAAAAATAGACATCCTCGAAAACCAAGAATGTAAGTTGTTTTCCCTTGAGGATGAAACACTGCATATCAATGCTCCACATGGCTATCAGATACTGGATCATGAAATGATGCGACCAAATCAAAGGGAAATCAAAGAACTTGAGCAACTCGCAGGCTGCCAAGTGCCTTCGAAACTCCTGGCTGCTATCTCATCACATCCCATAGATGCTCCCAATCTCTCTCTCTCCAGTGCATAGGCATCGCAGTTTTTGGGGTATGTTGATCACCTTCATCCACACAGAAACACTTGATCAACCTCATCATCCATAAAAAACATCAAAATATTCACAAATTTCAAACCCCTTAGCCTTGCCTCCAGTGCACGGATTTCACCTATATAGGTGCACACATATGAGCACTTGTTCTTTTCACAGTTGTGCACTAATGCACAACTGTCTGAGAAATAGTTTTGCATTAGTGTGCAAATTTCACCCATATAGGTGCACACACATGCAGACCTGTCCTCTACATAGTTGTGCACTCATGTGCAACTGTCTGAGAAACAACTGTGCACAGTGCGCAACTGTCAATCTAGTAGGCGTGCATTTCATGCACGCCTATATTTCCCTGCCCCGTTCCTACCTGCGCGGTTGTGTCCAGCACAATCACACACTATGCATGGGAAAAGGGATTACACCCATGCACATGCATGCGGGTGTTCCTCCTTTTCCCATGCATTAGTGGGCCCCTACCCAAAAAACACCCATGTATAGCCCTCCATACATCCCCTCACTAAATTATACCAAATTCATATGATGTGGGAGGATAAGACCACTAATCTGGTTCTCACAACTCTTGGATCGGTTGACCCGTGCTCTTGTAATATCTAAATCTCCTTGGAATTCTCTCGTCAAATAAGCTATAGCGGCGGGTACAAATGAGGTGGAATTGTGGACCCACTAGCCATATATAGTCCCTTTTCCCAAACTTCCACACTCAGTTACAGGAGCCCAGAGCCTCCATTTTTTGATCCCTTCTCAACCATGATATCCTGATGCCTCCATCTACACATTTCCACTCCTCGGGCCATCATCTGAACCTGGCCCCAAAGGAGCATTTTTTTCACATCATGTTCAGGTATGCATGCTCATGTTCAAAATTTTATCAAATAGCTATCATATATTCTTTACTGTCATATATTGTTCACATTGGGTATTTGGTTTTCATGTGTGCAAGTACCTGGTCATCAAAGTGACGCAACCCCTTCAGGTATATGTTCAACACTCACATATAATTATTCCCTCTATAAATCAATTGCATCTCCTAGTCACACCCTTTGACAGTTACCTTTAGGATCCTTAAATCCTTCTCTGCAATACCTTCACCTCCGCTGCATTTTGGCACTATAACCCGATAGCACTCTCCCCCACATGAGTTTTCATATTCATAGATCCCCCTGGAAACTTGACACTCATATTGATTTCACCCCCTAGGGATTGGAGTCCCGATAGTCTTATGCACTTATGAGAATGAAACCCATACTTAATCGCATCATATTTATAGATTTTTCAATGGACTCCTAGGTCATATCATCTTGGTTCTATTGACTACACCTCCTTAGTATCATTATCCCTCCATCTCATCCACCATTAGTTTTCCCATCTGCAGGATTTCCTCCATTCATTTACCTCATACATAAACCCACCCATGGGGCCCCCACCTGCCACCAGTTCTCTTTCATAACTTGCACCCTCACAGACCAAGACATCTTTCACTGGGGAACCCATTTCTGTATCTGTACACTCAACCCAAATTATTCTTTATTTATTTGGTAATTGTAAAAAACCTTCATTTCCATCATTTACTTAGCTTTTTTGTCATTGCCCTTGATGACCTTATTTTCCTGGAAAATCAACCCTTGTCACCCTTGGTTGGGGAATCCACTCTCCTTTCATCCCAACATTGTTCAAAAAACCCAAGCATCCCAAGTCCATGCACCCATGATCTTTGAGTTTGTTCACTTTGTTAACCTCTGGAATAGTTTAACCCAGTATCTAGTTGTCCCCCTGACACTAGATCCAGTTTTACGGTTGCTACCAATCATCCTTCAAAAATTCGCCAACCAAGGGAAGTCTTGAGTCTCACCACACCTTGACTTCATTCATGTTACCCGTTAGTATATGATACAACCTATTACTCAGTGGATTTAATGAAGCCCTTTGCTTCTTGGAGTCGTGTCTCCCTTTCTGTCGATATCAACACAGTTTCCAGAAGGGAAACTGTATCTTGACTCGCATTACCTTTATAATTAGGAGTCTCAGACGACACAGAGAGAACCATCATTGCTCTCTGATTTACGTTGACCCCCATAACATTCAAATTCAACAAACTCTCATGTTATGGTGGGCCTTACTATGCAACTATTTCAATTGTCTCATACTAGTCGAAGACCTCTGAATTCATTAGACCATCAATGCCTACGAGTCATCGACAATTCTTACAATCATCCTTGCCTCAATTCAGAGTCTTTTCACCATTCAAAACTGTCATCTGTGATCATCAACCTCCCCTGAGGTATTTTCAGTTATCTACATCATCATACACCTTCAATTATAGTCTCACATTGTGGTTACAAGACATGAGCATGGGGCATGCCCGCCTTGTTTGTACACAAATTTTCTTTTTTCCCCTAGAGAAAGGTTTGGGTCCCATAGTTTTCCCTCTCCCTCTGGAAGATCTCTCTTGCATTTCCTCTTAGCACTCTTCATTACAATGGAACTCTAATTAAAATAAACATTGATGTATTTCGACTATATGTATGCTCCTAACCTCACACATCAAGGGGCATCTGTTATCACTGAAATTTCATCTGCAACATTGCACATAAATGATTACAGAAACAAAACAATGCAAACAACAATTAGTTCACCTACAACACTGAAATGAATTCCAAAGGAAAAAAACTATACAATTGGTTCAAAAATTGACATGTGCAAATTCACCAAAGGAAGCGTGCACACAGTGCGCAGTGTGCGCGGGCCAATAAATCCCTCAGAGCGCATAATGCACCAAGTGCACGATTGTGTACGAGAAAATTCACACACTTCTATGAATGGTTCATTTATGGATATTGTCAGCCCCTCAACCACTTATGGACCAAATCCCAACATGATTTGACCTTCATATCTGAGCGGAATCTGAATGAGGGGTTGGTCAAGGACTAAAGGGTGCCCTAAAAGGCCCCTCGTTCACACCAAGAACCAATTACATTTTTCCTTGAAGAAATGATATAAATAAGATCCATGGGTGCACTAAGAAAACAAGATCTTCATTGTATTGTTATGCTGCAAAAATTCTCCCTTGAGAACCCTCTTTTCTCTTTGGAGCCTTCAAGCATCATTGCAATAGACCATTCCACTCACCTCTTGAGGAAATAAACATTGATTTTCTTCACCATTTTCCATTTTTCTTCCACTGTAAGAAGAGATATCCATTAGGGAACTCAAGAGACCTCCCAAGGAGGAGAGGGGACTCATAAGTACTCATTTTTCTCTATGGTGTTTTGCCTACTAATCTATTGATCCATTGGTAGCATTATGTTGGTCATTGGTTCATTTTTATGGTTCTAAGTTTCTCATGCTTTCTAACTTTTATTTCTTAGTTGTTTTAGTTTATTTATTTGTTTATACATGTGTTTGGCTTGTTTAAGCCACTCACAAAATTTTATCTTGTCTATAAGGCTCATCTAGACATGAAAGTGTTTTTGTTTTTCTCACCCAAGTGACAAAACCAACACAACAACAGTAACCAAGAAGAGACCAGCATGGTCCCGTGATACTTTGAAAGATGCAAAGATATATAGCATTGATGAGCCATATCATGAGAAGGAGCAGATGAATCCACTAGTGGTGAGGTAGGAGGCTCCACCAAGTACCAACTCAAAAGGATATAGAGTTCAAAGGGATTTATCCCTCAGGATCCAGTAGGAAGGAGTAGCCTCCCCAGGACAGTTCATAGGAGATCAGACTTCAGAAGAGGTCAACACACACAGAGGGAGAAGATGTCTCCAGAGATTGTATAGACTCAATAGGAGCCAAACTTCAGAGGGAGCTCACTCGACAGTTCAATATGAAGGATATAGGTATGATGCTTTACTTTTTGGGTCTAGAGGCATGGAGAAAACCAGATGATATTTTCCTATGCCAAGGAAAATATGTTGTAGATATTTTGAAGAGATTGAGAATGATGAATTGTAAATCCATCCTTACACCGATGGTGATGAATCTGAAGTTTTTGAGTGATACATATTCAGAGACAGTGGATGCCACCATGTTGACAGATGATTGGTTTGTTGATGTACTTAACAAACACAAGGCCATATATATGTTTTGCGGTGAACACATTGAGTCAGTATATGTTCGAATCTAGAGGTGTTCACTTGATTGAAACAAAACATGTGTTGAGGTACCTAAAAAGTAAAATTGACTATGGACTCAGATATGTTTCAGATCATGAGATAAGAATTCAAGGATATACTGATTTAGATTGGTCCAGTAGTGTCACAAACTGGAAGAGTACATCTAGATGTTTCTTCAGTTTAGGATCAACTATGATCTCATGGTTTAGCAGGAAGAAGACTAGTGTGGCGCTCAGTACGGTTGAGGAAAAGTATATAGTAGCATGTTTAGATAGCAGCGTCAAAGCAATGTGGCTTCAAAAGTTTCTTGCAGGATTGTTTGATCTCGAGTTAGAGGTGACTTGTATCTGGTGCAACAACCAGAGTTGTGTAAAGTTATTAGAGAACCCGATGTTTCATGACAAGTCCAAGCATATCGATATCATGTACCATTATATCAGAGATATGGTTCATAAGGTAGCAATGAAGCTCTAGTATGTCTCTACATATGAATAGATAACATATGTGTTGACCAAGCCTCTATCAAGGGTGAAATTTGTGTACTTCGGGGACAATCTTGGTGTGGTCCAGAAGGACATCCCTCGTAAGAGGGAATGATGAGTTACATATGCGATTCTTGCGGAAGTAGCTTGTAGAGTGTGGTAGAAACAAGTGGTCATTTATAGGCACGTTAATGACTATGGAACTAGTCATCATGACCTCACATAGGCTCAGTAGATGCAGATCCTTTAGGGAGGGTGATTTTCCCAACTTTTCAAGATGGAGGGCCAACATGTGTCATTGGAGGTGTTTCATATCCTTGGGATAGATGGGTAGTCTATGCACACTAAATTTCCTAACCTTCATGGTTATATTCCCAGTCACTAAGGGTTGGATGCCTGGTGTACCAACCAAAAGAATAGCTCCAGGGCTAGTTTCCAGATTCTATGTGAGTTGGACAGTCCCAGTTTCCCAGACTCCGTTTGGATTGGGTAGTAGCATAGTTCAGTGTGAACTGGATTAACCAGATAGTCTCCTAGACTCCCTTTGGATTAGGTAGTAGTGTAGTTTTGTGTGTGAATTGGCTCAGACTAAACATTTTCCTGGACTCCACTTGGATTGGGAAGTAGTGAAATTTTGTGTAAAATGGCTCAACTGCATATTCCAGATTCTGTGTGAGATGGATGGTTTCCTAGTTCTGTATGATATATATGCCTAGTTATGTGTGAGCTAGATGAAATCCCTGTAATGACATAAGGTCTAAAAATACGATGAGGTTGTTCCCACTAGAGATATTCTACATGTGTTGATGAGGCCCCAGATGCATGACTGTGACATGAACATCAAATAGTCTCTGTGTGTGACTATGACAGATCTTGTTTGGCTATGATGGTGATACTTATGACATGATTTTTTTTATCATGAGATGGCTTGTGTGGCCATGCTACTTGAGAAATGGTATGTTTGATCATAAGATAACATGTGTGGCTATGGTGATGCTACTTGTAGACTGGTATGCAAGACCATGCGAATATTTCCCATGCCATGTGATATGGATGGATGTGTTTGAGACCATTATATGAAGAACATATTAGTTAATATTTCCCTATCTAAGAGGGAGTGTTGATGTTTTGGTAGATGTGGGAGGTAATAACCTCCAAGTGTAACCTTTTTACTTAGAGTAGAATATTCCGGAAGCAAGAGAACCATTAAACAAATGTGGAATTACCCTAGAAGATAATTCAACCCAAGGATAATAATAATAAAGAAATATAAAACCCCAGAAAGAGAAGTCGTCCCCACCTGGAAAGGTCACCTGACAGACTAGTATAAATAAATGTAGGAACTGGCTCATTTGAAACACACTACTCAGCTAGTAGACAAGTCTAAGGAGCCACAATTGCAGCAGGATGAGATGCAATTCTGGAGAGAGTAGTGCAACAGTTGTCGTGGAGTATTCTTTGTCTTTTTGGTATATCTCTTGTGTGCCTCTCTTGGTAAAGGTACACTTCCATTAATATAGGTACATTCTCTTAGTATTGTTTTTCTACTACAACAATGGTGTTTCTGGTTAGGTTTTATCTGTTGGTTCTAGTGTGGAATTTCCAGAATCATTATATCTAAGAAAAGGTTATTTTTCTTGGGGGTGGAATATGTGAATGCTTATCGTCGGGTGACAATGATGTGACATTTTCTATGGTTAAACAATCATATCAAAATTTCAACAATGAGACCAATGGATGACCCTTATCCTCAACCCAATTTCTATACACCATCCTCTTCTTCGACATCATGGTTGGAGGTACAATATATTTCATGTATAGTATCCTCTTTGATGTCCTGGATCTGGTCTTTCACTTCTGGGGTAGTCAACCATCTATGTCGAGATGCAACTTCCTTGATAGTAGATTGAATGCACATCTGATATTAGTGAATGACTCTCCTTCTAGACCCTCTCTCCCATGCTCTCTATTCCATGATGAATATCCAAAGCTCCAACAAACCTAAGCTCATATCAAAACTTGGATTGAGCATAAATGAACCATAGTGAAGGGAATATCTATTCATCATCATCCTAGGGGAGATCTCATCCCATAACGATCCCTAATTACCATTAAAAATTATCATCCCACCGCGTACTATGAGAATGGTGCGAAATCACCCATGCTTCATCCTGTCACATATCTAACTAGCATCAGTTTCCATAATTATCCTAGCTTGGGTGTGTGTCACTCAAACCCTGTCGGAGCTTCCCCAAGACATAAAAAAATAAGTGGATGTAAGTGGTTGTTAAATTTTCATATCCAACATTGTAAAATGAAGAAAAAAATATAATTGTCCAATTATAGATACCCATAATAAAATGACACATTCACAATATAAACGTCAAAACAAAGCATTTACATATCTCTCTTTGTTGCCATCAGGGTCCTGATTATCTTCCTCACTTGGCATTATAAATTTTTTTTTCTCAAAAGGATGGGATCATGTCTCAGTACGAACCGCCGATCCCCATTCAACACATCTCGGTAAAAAAACACTTGGTTTCAATGTTTTGGGAAAACATAAGGCTCCTTAGTTTCAACCCACATTTTTTTAGAGTTAATACATTTTATCCCACTATCATGATCTTCCTTTACATTACTCGAGTTGAAGGTATCTGATCTAGATTTATGAGTGGAATGAAATGAAACAAATATCTATAACATTAACATAGATATACATAGAAAAATAACAAAGATACATTGGAACTTAACTTCTATTAAATAAGAAATCTGCTAAAACTGTAAAATGCAGAATGAAAACAATTTTGCTCGAATGGTGGTATCTAATCCCTAGGAAGAGATGTGGTGGCTATGCACATATATCTGAGCACATTAAAAGGAGGCCTCTAGGCCTTTTTATCATCAATAAGTAAACAAAAAAACCTAGACATCCAAAAATCTAACCCTAGGATATGAAGCACCAAAATTCATGTTTTCCCTGATGGGGAAAGTTGGTACATCAACTTCTCGGCGTCGTAACTTTTGCATACAATCTTCATTTTAGGTGCATGATATCCCATTGGAAAGGTCTATACGAGGAATACACATTATTCTATCACAGTCTAAATTTGTCCATAGTGTGACTATGGTGGGCCCACAAAACGTTGTTTAGGGCCTCAAAAAAGGCCCCAGAAGTTTAGGACCCGAAAAGATAGAAAAATATGCCAAGATAAAAACTATAATTTCCAAGATGAAAGTTGTATGTGAGCCATCTAGAAGAGGTGGGTGGCCATAGTTATCCACCTAGATCAATATCCCAACACTTGAAACTAAAAATAACACATTAAAAAGATGAGAAGTCCATGTGCATGATCTCTTGTATCTTTTCGATGTAACCTAAATTCTCCTCTATTAGGTTTTGACCACAGTGGCTAGCATGACTAGATTGTTTGAACTCGACCTCCACTCCACAATATTGTCTAATGTGTCCAACATATACATCCTCGGTGTGAAAATGATTTCCATATTCCCACATAGATGGGAAAAAATGCACCTGTAAAAATGTGAACAAAGGACAATGTTATATGTCTAATAACCCGAGCATTAACAAAAACATAATACATGTTACAATTCAAATGTGAAATATTATAATAAGAATTGGGACTAGTAGAATCGACAACTATTTGGGAATGTACTTGTGTGACACATGGTCATTTTATCTGAATAATACCACTATAACCTCAAGGTATGCCCATGCTGCCCCATACGTGACACACAAGGTAAGCCAAGGTTTCAAACTGATGACTTCACATTACAGAGTTCCTTAACATTACACTCCATCACCAACTACCCTACACCTCGGGGGTGTGCAATATTATAAATTGAACGTAGTCCTCAAATATATTATCACAGAGTTGCTACACCTAATCACTATTTTTATTTCATCCATCTCTTATCCACATGGTTTACGACTAGAAACGACATATTTCTCTTGTATATGGTCAACCACCCAACTGTTGGGACAAATTTTTGGTATATTTTCTTTTAAATTATCAGGATAAGGAATGCTTCTATAATTCAACCATCTGAATGTTTTCCTATCACTGTCCCATTTCCTTCTTTTCTCTTCATACAATGTGACCCATGGCCTTGTTTCCTCCATGTTGTAAAGAACAAATTTATTAATGGCATCAATTTATAAATTCGTTGATGTATACACGAATTCAAAATGAATATGATGAGATCAAATATATATTATCAACTTCAGTGTAAATAGTTTATTTTTACTAAATTGACAAAATATAAGTGAATTACTCTTTCTCAAGCGCCTTTTCCCATTCATTTTGAGTAGCTCCCCTTTCCTTTTGTCCTCATCCTATTGGTCATTCAAAACCACTACCCCTGGTGAGTCGTCAATTTTGTTTTGTACTTAATGGAATAATAGAATGACTTGTATACTATGTACCCATTTTCCATAGATCCCTCTGGTTTTTTCCTTTGTCAACCAAACCCCTTCAATTTTTTGATGTACCTCTCTAAGAAGAACATCCAATAACATAAGAGAACCCCATCTAGTTCAACATCATAAAGTAGGTGAATTGGAAGATGAACGTGCAAGTCTAGAAAACTTGTGTGTAGTTCCTTCTCAAACATACAAAAAATCATAGTTATATAGCAATGCCACTGTGGAATGTTATCCATATTAATCTCCTTTGATATTATCCAACGTACAAATGAAGATAATTTTGATATGGCATGTCGCAGGTCCTGGGGGAAGTCATGGTTACACAACCATCCACGAGCAAAGGATAATGACACTACAAAATAGACGCACAATTCATTAATTTCCATAAAACTATGAGTGCATAGCATATTTTGACCAACAATATAGAAGAAGAACCATGTATTCAACATACATACCCGTATAAGGTTCAGATGGTCATGTTATTTCTACCCCGAAAAATAACCTTCTACAGTGAAGAAATGTCGTAGAGTCGACCCATATAAATAAGGTTCCTTCACACCCAATATAACATCCTTCGCCATAGAAAGATAATATTTCTTCAAAATCAATGGGACATCATATTCTTTAAAATACCAAGAGGAAACAACTTCTCCTTTACTTTATTTTCTTGGCCAATGTTTATGTTTAGTGTTTGAAGCAATAATATATCTCCTAGTAACCAATTTGTCACTTTTATTTGATGATAGGTTCCTCCATAAAGAAGATGAAACATTTTTTAATATATGCGTGGGATATAGTAAGTGGCCAATCTTAAGATGCTCCCAATATATTTCCTTTTCATCCCAATGGGAATTTTCTCAACACAAGTGTAAAAAAATTCAGGATCATCGAACATAATCTCCATGTTTGAATCAAACAATTCTTCCATTTCCTTCTCCTTATCTATGTTGTATGCCCTAATCCAATATGTCAGTGTCATTATTTTAGGTCTTTGGGTTCTCTCTGGGTTACCATTGAAAGAAGATGTAGTCGTACACCGAATTTCATAGGTGGTTGGACCACCTAGACTTTATAGAAGGTCCACAATGTTTACATCCATGATACCCTTATGTTACAAGACCTACGATGTTATTTTATAAAGAGCATGTTAGTGTCAAAAATACAACTGCACCAAATTAACTATGCCAAATAACATTGCAAATGTAAACAAATCAATCAATATGCTTACCAAAGAAAACTCCCAGTCTAGGATAATCATGCCTGGTGTAGGTACAAATTCCATACAATGTAAAAAACCTCTCCATTAGGATGGGTCTTGATACATCATATACATGTATCCCTTCCCATAATTAATTAAATTCATTGATCAGTGGTTGGAGGTAGACATCCATTATCTTCACTTGTATTCTACCCAAGACTATAATATCCATCATAAGATATTCATTCTTCACAGAAAACCATGGGGTGATATTGTTATTGATCACTACCACTAGACAAACTAAATAATTGGTATTTTGGAAAGAATATGGGTTAACTATATCCATGGATATGCTCAATCGTAGGCTATGTACTTCATCCTTGAGTTTATTGGGCCATGTATCCTCTATATGCTTCATGGATATTGAATCTATTGGGATTCACATAACTCTTGGCTCACTTCTATGTGAGTCATTCCACCCCTGCAATACAACTAATTGTTTGCAACGAAAGAGATTTTGAATCCTTAGAGTTATATGCATGTTCCTCAATATCCTATGAGGAGGTGCATGTGACTTACCCTTGTTTTTTTATTTATGGTAACTGTCATACCCACATTCTGGACATATCTGTTTGTCTTCATATTCATTTCTATATAGAAAACAATCATTCAGAGATATGTGGTATGATATCTACTCAATACCCAACATTTTTAGCATGTTATTTTCCTTTACTCAACTATCGAGCAAGGAATTATATCTTGGAAGTACTTTTTCTTTGAGTAACCTACAATTAGAAGGAAATATAAATGTACATAGTCATTAAGCATGCATAAAATCAACCATTTTCTTCCTTCATTGTGTGACACGATTCCTTAAACAATTAGGGGACTTAATGATTAGTTACCTTAAAAGATTCAAGAAACATGTGTTTAATATACCATGTATTGCTTTCAAGTTGTACACTAACATTTTTTTTCCTAGTTGGGTATACCTTGACCCATGTCCAAAGAGAGGGGTGGTGGAAGCAAATTTCAGGATTTCGAACAAGGTATTGATGATACTAGTGTATTACCCTAGTTCATTTTGTTGGAATGCATGTAACAAAATTCCCTCCATGGATTGGGTATCCCATAAGAAATCATCCATACAAACCCGTGTATCATTTCCTTCATCCTCAACATGTGACGAAGTAGTATTATTGTAGAGGTTTTGAATTGGTGACTCGGGACTAGTGGGAATTGAATAGGTGGTTGACTCAACCACACTCGATATGCTTCCTCTCCAAATTGTGCTTGTTTAATAGCAAGTTTGTGACTTGAAATCATAGTCAGATACAATGGTAGATGGTAAACATGTCACTCGTTGCCAAAATCCTAATTGTAAATAAAATTACATCGACAATATTAGTAACACTATGAATTTAGTATGTTCAAACATTATACCAAACATTTATTACAAGCATATAATTTTTTTTCCAAATAATAGACATGCAATAAACCAGTTTATAAAAAAAATCTAAATTAAGAAATACATTTATATCAGTTCCATTGAAAATCTAAAAATACAATTACTCAATCATCATTTTATTATGCCCCAATGGGTCTATGCATAAAAGAGATCCAATTCACAGTGTAATACCAATGACCTAGGCTAGTTGTTGGAAGATGGCATGTTATAATTGGTAGGATAAAGAAGTTGTCCATTTTCATCAAACATCTTCTTGTAGTATCTTTGCCTTGATAAGAGCTTGAGGAATTTTGGGACTACTGGAATATATTGCGCATTCGAACTTGATCCTGAATCATCATCCCACAAAATTCATTGAACTATTATTCAACTGCATGTATATACATAACATAAATTCAATAAGATAAATAAATTATAAATAAAATCTAGACTTATTACAATTGGGGGGGAGAACATGTAGGACTTGCAATGATATGGAATGAGATGGAATCTAAAGAATTGGACATTTGATATTATAATTCCTTTCTTCCTGCTTTTGATCCAAAACCATCATCTTGGGAAGCATAGAAAAATCTAACTTCAAACATAATTTCGAATAACTTTTATAAGTTAACAATGCACTTAATTATATAAGTATTCCTCGGTGCGTCGTTATCCACCAACTGCACCAGTGATTTAATTTGTGAGAAGCACCAAATACTAACCTTTGTTATTGCCTCCACAAAATTTCAATGTGGATTCTTTCACTTCATTTTGTAAATTAAATTTTTGGTGGTGCATTAGTACTTAAACACCACACCGATGTGGTATGAACTGTATAGCGCATCGATTAAAGCAAGTTATAAAACATAGTGCATGTGTTTACCATCAACACGTCAAAATTTACTACAAACAAATGAGTCACTATGGTATACATACACACTGCATTGGTGTGCTACGCACTTTATAGAACACGGGAAAAGTAAGTTACAAAAAATCAATGCACGTGTTTATCATCAATGTGTCGAAATATACAATGAAAAAATGAGCAAGAATTTTATTTTTTCTAAATGTATGTGTTTATAAATGAAAACCCTATTCATTCTTTCATTATTTTTTCAAAATTCAGAGGGGAGATTTGTGTAAGAGAGATTTACCAACAAATACTTTAGAGTGGGTGGATTTTTTAGAAGATCCAAATTCGAAATGGATTATTCTAGGTCACATACACATATGTAAAGGGTAAATTTCAGGTATATGATTTCATTCTATTGATCATCTTAATCTTCCCCCTATGTTACACATTATTTTCATCACCCCCAAGACCGTTAATTATGTACACCTATCCTTTGTCTTTAGAAGGATCAATGGCTTGAATCCTTGAAGAAGCATGAAGACACATTTTCCCAGAAAGATGAAAATTATATTTTCCCTTGTAAAAACCTTATAAAAATGGATCGTCTCACCTTGCTCAGTGTTAAGGGTGCGATGATTTAGGATCATCGCAGGTTTCACCACAGTGGCCTACGACATTGTCACAGTTTGCCCAGTTTTAAGGGTGTGATGATCGCCCATACAAAGAAAAAGAGCATCTTCTCGATGTTTCTAGAATGGAATCTTCAAGGGTGAGGTGGCCTCCGATCGGTTTGGATATGAGTTGCATCCATGTTCTAGTAGGATCATCCTAACCTCCTCACCCTATCCTTTTCATCTTATAAAAGGAGAAGAGTATTATGGGAAATCTAGTTTTTTGGAATGGTTAGTTCTTGAGTTTTTTAGCTTGGATTTTTTGGAGCTTGTATGTTGGCTTTGAGTTTCACTTTGTCAAGATAGATTGTGAGTGACTTTAAAATCTACAGTCTCAGAATATGTGGAGAAGAAGTGTGTGGGAAGCAAGGGACTATTGGAAGGAACCTGACAACATCAAGGCATCTAGTTGTATCTTTCTTCCACATTCTTTAATACAGTGATATATTTATTTCCCATAAAATTGGTCTTATTTTATTGTATGACTCCTTGATCACATACAAATTTTTTGTTGAGTATACATCGTTGCTTTCACTTCGTTGGCTTATGTCTTTTTACAGGTTCAACATCCCATAATCCTTGGAATGGAGTGAGTTTGACACTAGCGAGGAAAAACGACATTTAAAAGGTATGTCATTTATATCTTATTAGTTAGTATTCTTCATAGTTAAAACTTAGGGAAAGTTTTATATTTTGTCTTGTTTTTTTCTAGTTTCGGGGTGAAACTAGGGAGATCCGTTTGTGTTCACACTTACCAATTTGTCCGATAACAAAAATGGCGAACATACTGGGGAACATATTGTTTTCCTAGTAGTCTTTTTTCCTTGCTTGTCTGCTTGAGTTTCTAATTTTTTGAGTCACTGAGAGATCCAATCTGACTCACTGACTGTTGAATTCATAGAAAAACCTTCATGCTTTTTAATTTTTAATTTTTGTAGGTGTTCGTCACATCCTTCTTTGAGACATAGTCCGACATCATCGCACTGTACTTTTCTCTGGCCTGCAATGATCCAACATCATTGCACTGTGTTAGTCTAGTAACCTGCGACTATTGGGTAAAAAATTAACTTTTGATGGTTTTTCTTGGCCATATCTTAGATATGGTTTTGGGATGAATTTTTGGGTTTGATTATAGTCTGATTACAGTCTGCTTGACAGTCTTTAAATATGATTTTGGCCATTCTTTGCTTTTTTTTAACATGTTTTCTTTTGAAAGATTTGATCTCTTTCTTTGAGTGTCTTTCAGTTACAAAGCATTGTTTTTTTCTTTAGAATTATTTAGTGGAAGAAATTCGTTATATTTTATTGAATAGTTCATGTTAAAAGAGAAAATTGATTTGGGTTACTTTGCTTTTAAAGAGGCTCGCTATTGCTTTTAGTGTATCTTTGAAAACATTTTTTTTTTAATTTCTTGATTTTCATTAGAATGGGGGCATCCTTGCATTTTAAGTAGCGAAATTGCATGGTTTTTGGAAGTTTTTGGTCTTGAATTCTTTAAAAAATTCCCCCTCATGTCCGAGGGGAGCCAAGAATCATGTATTGGTGTATAGTCTCTTTGGCTCATTTCTTGAGGATCTTGATATTTATGAGGTTAATAAAATTTTGGGACATTGTGCATCTAGGAATGATAAACCTTTTCTCCTTCTCGTAATATAAGTTTCATCGAAGTGAAATATTTGCATTCTCACTTATTTCCATTATTTAGAGTCGGTCAAAACATCATTTAGTCCACACCATTTTCCTCTTGAGTAAACAACAACCTTAAAATAAAGCTCTTATAAAAATTTATTAGACATTTATATGTTTTTCTAGTAGAAATCCTACATTATCTTAGGATGTAGGGCTTTGGAATAGGTGTGAAAGATAAATTTACAAAGATGTAAACAAACATAGAATCTTGTGCTAGTGAGAGGTAAATCCACTTATTACATTTTATCCTAGGAATCCCTTCTCACATAAGGGTCAATCATGAGGTCACATTGAGACTAGGAGAGTGACTAACCCGTCTTTGTTGGTCTTGGTGTAGTGGTTGCGTGTATTATTGGGGGTCACTTGAGAAAACAACCCTGTGCGGGTCTTCTCAAGTCGATTCTGGGCTCAGTTACCCTGCCCTTGCACATGTATCGTACTGCCGACTATTTCCCTAGGAATCATTATTGTATTTGGTAACCTTAGTGGCCTTTCTCTTTAGGGTAGTACATGAGGTGATGTTGAAGGGGAAGTCTTCGCTGCACCTAGAATTGGCATTGGCCAAAATCACTCAGGCTCCTTGGAGGGTAAATCCATGTTTATTGTGTGGAAGCTTGCACCAAGGGATAAGTTTGTTAATAAGGTCATCAACGTAATGTTTCCACCTATTCTATCTCATCCCCTTCTTACATTGTTCCTGCAATGTTGGATTTCATCACCAACTAGTGTGTTCATTTTGAGAAGGTTTTGTTTGTTTGCTTGCTTCTTGGATTTTTAGCATGTGTTGTTTGTGTTCCCTTAAAGACTCTAGGTTGGATCTGTGTTAATGGCATCAGTTCCCGGAATGACCAATGAAGAAACCCCTTCTATGGGGGAACCTTTTTTTTACTTCTTATGGAAATGTTGGTCCTCCTTACATTGCTACTTTGAGCCTTCCAAGTCTCACAATTGGATTACTCGTATGGTTGTTTTCCTCTTAGGTAATCTCGAATGCAGCAAGTGATTCGGTTGTAAGAACTTCCCCCCAAGAAAATCAACCTCATGTTGATCCTTCACCTTCTTCACCAGTAAGATCTTCTTTGCCTTCTTCACTTGCAAGGTCTTCTTTTGTTTCATCTTCTTCACTGAGTGAAATATCTGAAGCTAGTAACCCGGTGGATAAGAAGAAGAAGAAAAGGAATATTAAGAAGAAGAAAAATAGGCAAGGGTCCAAACTTCCAACCACTTCCAAACATGTTGGAAAACAAACAGTTACTGATAATCGTGTTGGGAGTGTTGATGATGCCAAGATCACCCAAACAACCTGTAATCCCAAGTACCCTTGCAGGATTTGTAAGGGTATCCATCTTCTTAAATATTTCCCTGTTATATCCAAGGTTATAGAAGCATGGTATACATGCCCTCTCCATCCCATGTCGTCAGCCTCTGAACAACATGTTGATGATCTCCCGTCAATTAGTCAGGATACCGTTGGGAAGCAGAAAAGTAGAGTCAAGTTCCCGTGTAGGTTATGCGGAGGGAGTCATCAAACTCACCTTTTCCCTTGTATAGATGAAGCCTCAAAATTACTGGAAGACATGACTGTTTCCCACCCTCAACTTTCAGTTTCTTACAACAGACTTACTCTCAAACCACCTGTCATTGATGGCATGATAAATCCGGTCCCTTCATCGATCGGTTTGGTTGATGAGGTAGTCAATTTGGTCACGTCCTTAGTTGAACTAGTTGAAAAAGTGGTTGATCCGATCCCATCCTCGGTCGATCCCACTCTCTTGTTAGAGAGTGAAACCCAAGCGGTCGATCTATTTCCATCCGTAAACCCCATTCTTCCCTTGGAGAATGCAACTCAAGTGGTCGATCTGATCTCGTCATCGTTCGATCCTACTCTCCCGTTAGAGTATAAACCGAATATTGCCCACGTTTTTCTCATTGATACAGAATCTATCATGCTAGGGGGAATTCCTCCTCCTATGGAACCCCCTCCAAGTAATGAAGCTATCATTTTTATTGGGGTGCACTAAGTAGACCTCGTCTTCCCTCTCACATTCCTTTCAATATTACCGTACAGGTTTGTGATTGGGACATTCCTCAGACTCTGATAGATGAAGGTGTGTCCGTTAGTATTTTGTCCTCTATTGCTTGGAAAGCTTTGGGTTATCCTCAACTTGTGTCAGTTATGTAGAATATGTTAGCTTTTAACAGAAGAACCATTCAACCGTTAGGGACCCTTCCTCAGTTTCCTGTAACTTTCGGAGGGAAAAATGTCTTTATTGATGTCATGGTAGTCCAAGACCCCTTGGATTTCGATTTTCTCCTTGGGAGAGATTATGTCTATGCCATGAAATCTATCATGTCCACTATTTTTCGTGTGATATATGTCCCTCGCGATGGAAGAATTGTGACTATTGATCAACTTTCATTCGTTGGTCCTGACTTGATTACCAAATCAATGACCTCGCTAAATGGTTCTTATATGCAGATGGTATCGCCCCCGCCACAAGTCAATTATGTGGCATTGTCTCGCATGCCTTCACTTGCCAATAAAGATGGGCCTCTCACCATAATATTAGTCTCTTATGACTTAGATCCGGTAGTTGATATGGTCATTTATTCATAGGGATATTATAGCTAGATCTCTCTACCCTTATTGAGGTCATCGACATGTTTTCCTTCTAGAGTGTTTTTCTTCCATCTAGCGAAGATATCTTGGAATCCATGATTGATGTTTTTCCCTTGACATGTTTTCCTTCCAGAGCATCGTCCTCTTGGAAGCCATGATCAAGAAGATAGATTTGAGAATGGTTTTTTTATTTCAAGCTCGTTAAAAAATGAAACCATCTATGAGGACAGTTTTTTGTCTCTGTGGAAACCTCCTTAAACAATGAAACAAATATTACGAGGATAGTTTTTCCGTCTCTATGGAAACCTTGTTAAAAAATGAATCAAAGGTTATGATCATAGTTCTTCTCCGGTGTCAAGCTCATTAAAAACATAAGACAACCCATCTCGAGCATAGTTCATGTTCCTATGTCAATCTCGTTCAAAAATGAAATAGATTTCTCCCGTCTTCGATTGAGTCAAGTACTTCGTTATGTATAGTATTTGAAGATTCATTCCATTCACCTTTGCATTTGGATGAAACGAAACTTGGGGGGAATTTTCTTACAACCTTTGGACTTCATGCTAAAGTTAAGTCGCTAGCTTCTTAAGCTGGGGACAAAGTACCAACCATCCCTGGATAATGCGTTCGGAAGTTGCAAGCATAGTTTTCTATGGTTCAATATTGTATAAAAATGAAACCACCTACCTCAAGCATAGTTTTCTCTGGTTCAATCTTGTGTAAAATGAAACTAGGTCCAAGAATAGTTTTGTTTAGTTTTAATCTTGTGTAAAAATAAAATCTATCTGAAGTATAGTTTTGTTTTGTTTTAAGCTTGAGTAAAAATGAAAACAACCCCGAGCTCGGTCTTTTTTATTTCTCATGCTCATAAATACCTGAGAATGTAACTGAGTATAATTTTATCACTTTTTCTGACTCATAAAGGTTATACAAAAAAGGAACCCAATGGAGTTCCCTTTAAGCTCTTTCCAGACTCTCTAAACATGAAAAGATTGTCGAGCGATCTTGTTCTTTTCACACTCGTCAAAGTATTTGAAGAAAATGTCTATTGAGCAGTATATTATCTATTTTTCGGTCTCATCAGACTACTTTACGAAAAATGACAATTTGGAGTTTCCTTTAAGTGTTTTTCAGACTCTCTAAATATGGAAATATCACTAAGTTTACTTGCTTTGGTCTCATAAAACAAACATCGAAAGGCCCATATGGGACCGAACCACTCCTTCATAGGGTTCATTAAACACACTCTGAGGGAATCATCCAAAGGATGAGCGTACATTCCAAGAATATGTTATCCTCCTCAGGCTTGTGTAAAAATAAAGAGGTACTCGCCAGAAATGGTGGGGGGAAATTGGGAAAGAAATGTATCTAAACCTGTATTCTATGGAAGAGACGCTTTTGAACATGACACCCTTTCACTCTCTTTTTGTCTAGGTTGGAAAATACGCTTGTCTGTTGATCATACTCCTTTATAAGATTACAAATTGGTCTATGATCCATGTTGTTGAGTCAGTGTTTCCAAGGCAGTTATCGTGTCGTTGATATGTTCAAAGAGAAGTTCAACCCAGAAATCCTTCTATTGCGTCGGCCATTTCTATAGTTCTTAAGCCTTCTATTGTGTTAGACATCCCTAAGTCAGTCCTGAATCACATTTTACTCTGATCTATTTCAAATATTGTTACATGTTTCATGTCATTGATGGGGGATACATTAAGGCCCTCATGTGACGAGTCTTTTCTTTTCGACCTCAACTCATTATCTAAGAATTATACTTAGAAACCAATTGGTGCCTTGGAACTTGCATGCCTCAATGGTAGGTTTTGTCGCTTTCATCAATGGGTTTTCATTATTGACCCTTGATTGGGAGATTTTGCTAGGTGTTCGACTTCAGCTCATAAATTCAAAACCGTTGGATTGTACTAGTGTATCTTGGGAGTCATTGACATTAATGGTGATTTCAAAACAATATACACTAATGACCGGTAATCAAGTGTTTTCTACCATGTTCGACTTCAACGCATGTATTCGCGTGGTTAGATTTGTACTATAGAGTGATGGAGATGAAGACCCTGGATATTTTCTGACAGATTCAGGTTTTGTTGGAGTATATTCAGATTGTACTACTGCATATATCCACAGTGTATGTCTCGTGGCTATGTTCAAATTTGAGTCTTTAACACATAGATCCACAATGTATTTTTGGTGGCTATGTTCAGATTTGAGTCATACTGGCATGGATCCACAGTGTAAGTTTGGTGGCCATGACCTGCCTTACTTAACATGGGACTTTTCATTTTGACATTTATTATTTGATTCATTTTTATTATGATTATGGGAATTCCTACCTCAGTGATGATATATTTTTGTAATGTCTTTCCTTGTTTGTTAGCAGGTTTCTAACTGACGTGTTCCTTGTTCCTAACACACACTCGACAAAGTATTTCAGCTATCACTCTGTCCTAAATTCATACTTTGGGGGGATTACTATTACACCTTATTTTTTTCACCCCTATGACTGTTAATAATGTACACCTATCCTTTGTCTTTTGAAGGATCAATGGCCCGAATCCCTGAACAAGAATAAAGACATTTTCCCAGAAAGATAAAAATTATCTTTTCCCTTGTAAAAACATTATAAAAAGGGATCGTCGCACCTTGATCAGTGTTAAGGGTGTGACGATTTAGGATCATTGTAGGTTGCACCACAATGTCCTGTGATGTTGTCGCAATTTTCTCAGTTTTAAGGGTGTGACTATTGTCTGTACGAAGAAAAAGAGCATATTCTCGACATTTCTGGAATGGAATCTTTGAGGGTGAGGTGGCCTCCGATCAGTTTGGATCTGAGTCACATCCCTGTTCTAGTGGGATCATTCTAACCTTGTCACCCTATCCTTTTCAACTTATAAAAGGAGAAGACTTCTCATGGGAAATCTGGTTTTTTGGAATGGCTAGTTCTTGAGTTTTGTAGCTTGGAATTTTTGGAGCTTGTATGTTGTCTTTGAGTTTCACTTTGTCAAGATATATTGTGAGTGAATTTAAAATCTACAGTCTCATAATCTGTGGATCATAAGTGTGTGGGAAGCAAGGAACTATTGGAAGGAACCTGAAAACATCAAGGCATTTGGTTGTATCTTTCTTCCACATTCTTTAATACAATGATATATTTCGTTCCCATAAAATTGATCTTATTTTATTGTATGACTCCTTGATCAAATACATAGGTTTTGTTGAGTATACATTGTTTCTTTCACTTCGTTGGCTTATGTCTTTATAAAGGTTCATCGTCCCATAAGTCTTGGAATGGAGCGAGGATGACACTAGTGAGTACAATTTTTTTTTAAAATGTATGCCATTTATCTCTTGTTAGTTAGTATGCTTGATAATTAAAAATTAGTGAAAGTTTTATATTATTTCTTGTTTTGTTCTAGTTTCGGGCTGAAACTAGAGAGATATGTTTGTGTCCTCACTTACTAATTTTTATGATAACACCCTATTTGATTCAAGCAATTTTCAATGCATTCCCAAACAAAAAAAAAGGATTTCATAGTTACCTTCAATATTGGAAGCCCTAATTTCCTTATTGTTTCTTTTTCTTTCCCTCTCTATATTTCACAATGAGAATTTTTTTAAGCAATAGATTTTTATAGTGTTTGTTTACTTATATATGGGGTGTTTTCTATCTATTGCAATGGAACCACTCATTGCATTGGATCCCAAAACAAAATGTTGTTGTCATTTTTTTTATAAATGCCTTTGTGATTTGCAGTGCACACTGTACAAAGACAAAGCACCGATGCATATTTTCATGTCAACAACACCACTTAATTTAAATTAGAAATAATATATTTTTTAAACCCTTTCATGGTTGGTGGTGTGAATTGTACAAAGATAAGAATCAAGGCACATTGTCTTATAAACAACATCGTTGAGTTTAAAATTAAAATAATATTTTTTTTATATGGAAACTGTCATGTCTTAAATTTGTTCATAGATCGGTGGTGTGTAATAAAGAGTACTTAGGTACTGGTGCTTTTATTAATTTATAAAGCACCAACTGAATACAACAATTTGTAAAACATTTTTTATTTCACAATGACATTGTTATCATATACTGATATGTATACATATGGTTGACTCACCAATGAATATGAAGTTACTATACATACCTGTAATATCCCTAGGTCGAACCCCAATTGTAAATGTACATATGCTTGATAGGTTGGTGAGCCAAGATTGTTTTGGTCCAGAGTTCCTTGTTTATATGTTTTGAGGCCAGAGTGCCTGTGTGATTTAGGCCATAAAGCCTATGATTTGAAGGGCTAATGAGCCTAACAATTGTAATAAGTAATCTCACATGATCATATTAATAAAATACATCACTATTGCAGACCAAGTCAGACGAAAGAGTATGGGGGGATATAAATTCACAATATGAAAAGGGGGATAAGGGCTTGATAAATGGGGCTAAGAAAAGGGGGCATAAACCAAGGGAATAATATAATATTATTCCTAAAGTCAAAATTCATGTGATATAATTTTATCCTAAGTTCCTAAAGGTTGGGAATGAATCACCAAGTGGGTTCAAAGGTAGTTCATAACGTGACAAGTGTCAAGTTAATATCGTGAAAATATATTGTTGGGAATTAGTGTAATTCCATAATTATTTCTAATATTCATTCAATCATACCTACCATCCTCTGTACCTTTGATGGAGTGCAAGTTGAAGTTGGCTAGCCTGAAATTCCTTTTGGTTTGGGTTGAAGAGGCATATTGTTAGGCATATGGAGCAATCTTTGTCGGTGAGAGAATTGTTGGGATAGGATTTCATGTGTGATAGGCTAATGGGTTTTGAACTCTTCAGTAACCTTGTGTTACAAGTTCCATAGAGCTCCGAGACTTCTTGGTTGGCATGTTGTTAAATTCCTAGAAGGGAAGTGGGACATCTGAAGGACTATTGAGCTTGGAACTGTTGTTGGAGTTGGAACATGTGACTGTTCTTTGTTGAGCTATTATAAGACCTTAGTTTTTCTTAGGATCCTTTTCCTTGATGGAGTCATAGCCCCATCTCGGGGGTGACATGTTGTTGAGAGTATATGAACAATAGAGTCTATGGCTAGGAGGAACATTTGAGGTCTGCATGCAGTTGGTGATTTACAACAAAGGATAAGTGCTCTTTTGTGTGTGTTTATGTTCCAATTATTGTGTGTATGTTAACTTAATTTATTTATGCTTAGTTATACATATGTATGCATTAATGGTTTGTTGTTAGAATTGCATATTATATAATATGCAGGGAATTTTAGGTAGTGAATGATATCAGAGATAATTTTTTAGTTTGTTGGTAATGAGAAACATTACAGTGTGGTATCAAAGAAGAGACATTTTGTGTGGCATGGATCGGCTTGGGGCTGGGGATGTTATAGCTCCGATATATATATATATATATATATTTTTAAATACCTAATTTTTATATCTGATGATTCCTATCTTTTATTTTTTCAGGGAGAAATTAGGGGAAAACTAATACATGCCGGTAGGGATGTCCAAAAAAATGTAGAAGGAGATGGTAAAAGAAATCAACATAATTGTGTCACAAGAGGACCCATCCAAACAACAATGTGAATCATAGGTATGTAATCATTCATATATTATTTTATGTACAATAAATTTAATTATCGCATGAAATACTATTTTTCAATTGTTTCGTTGTAAAAAAGAAAAAAAATTATAACCCATTTAGCACATAAGACATGACGACAAGGAATAAAAGCATTAATTGCAAAATTTGTGAGTAATTACGTTTTTTGCCTTATTTAAGATTTCATGTTTTTTGTGATATTTATATTTAAATAATTAATTTACACTTGTCCATGGAGGTGTTCTAATAGGTTCTAACATACAAAGAGTATCCAACTAATAAATTGATAGACATTGGGTTAAGTATGGATTGTGAGTATAAAGTATTAAAGTTTAATTGAACAATTTGTAAGTAGCTATGTTATTTAACTTCTCTTGTTTTATAATTAATGATAAAACAATAAACCTTTATATTAATTATATTGATTGTTATTTGTTATGGTGTATTAAACATGCTGGAATCACAGTATGTAATGAAACCAAAATAAGATATTTTGAGAGAAGACATGAAACATGGATTCAAAATAATGTGTATTGTTTATGAAAGACTCACTGCTATGGTATGCTTTTCTATTTACATAATCATGTATATTCTACTATATATAAATGCAGATATACTTATTACAATTTATTTATATGTTTGTAGATGTAAAATGAAGAGGCAATGTTATCACACAATTTGTAGGTTGGAAAAGTCTCGATCCAACCACTAAATGGAAACAACTAAGAGGTCATCTACCCACTGTCACCTTAGGAAGGTGTCCCTGTCACTTTAGAGGTGAGGTAGTCACCTCAAGGGGGGAATCCTAGTGACCCTAGGGGGAATGAGATGAAGATGGATGAATATGGAGATGAAGTCCCTAGTGTTAAAATATAAATGGCATGAAGGTCTTGGAATGAATTCTTGGGAAGGTCCAAGAGTTTCCAAGTATGTTGAGTAACCTGCAAATGGTGAAATACCTGCTTGAGAAATAAGAAAAATAAACATATATTGCAATATAATCAATTGAACAAGCAAGTTAATATTCTTGTCCCTAATAGAATTTGTTAGTAACAATGTATATCAACAATAAAATGGCACCATAAGATGAAAAATAAATTCTATATATCAAGTAGAAGATATGGTGCAAACCCCCCCTTTCCTTCTCTCCTTCAGGGATGCTCAACCTCCTGGTCTAGGATCGTTCAAACACTTGAGTTTAATTGCTTCTTCAGCTCCCTTATGGAACCCGATATACTTTATCACATATCCTTATTTCTCTAAAGTACGATTCCTCTTAACCCTGCAACTCTCTTCTTGGCCCTTTGAAGAAAGTTGCCGGCAACACTAGTTCTCGCTGTTGGGCCCCTTCTATCGTATGACCTCAAGCTATGTCTTGGGGCTACACCATAGAATCATTTCGGGCTTTGGGCTTCGGGCTTTGGATCATTCCACAACAACCAACTCCTATGTTCCTAAACTCTGAATCGGTGAACTCAAATGGTGAGAGGATCAACGGTCCCTGTCCCTCCTTTAGATCGGCGACTGCAATATATTCAGACTTTGGCCTTCAGGAGTCTCTTGCTGTCCTCCTTGGATATTTCTCAAAGTGATACTCCTTCAAAATGTGCAGATCACTTCCACATGTCCCTTCCATATCCAATGATCTGGATTAAAACCGCTCTTCGTGACTTCACAAAGATTCTTGTTTTCTCTTTGAAAACCTTTCAGATCTCTAACTCCCGGATCTCCTGATATTTCACCACCTGTCTCTTCCCAATGATGGATGATTTAACTGTCTTTGGGACTTTGACAAGTCCTCGACCCTCTTGCACACTTATCATAATTTATTTTCGAGACATAGATTGTTATCGGTTCTTTTTTCTCTCCTTGCAGGACTTCTGCGCACCGATATTTTTCTTGGCTTGAAACCTTAAAGGTTCTCAGTCCTCCTGCGTCCTTCTGTGGACTTTCTAGTGCCCTCCTAGTAACTTAACACCCTTCCTCCTGATCTTTTAATATGAACTTACTTTACTCTTGGCACACTCCTTGCACTCGTTTAAGCCTTCTGGCGACTTCTCCTTGAGCCCTTCCAAAAGTATTAAGGAATCTCCTTTCCTCTCTCAATGCACACTTTCAAAGACTTCCTTCCTCAGAGTGTTCAACAACCCTGTGGTTCTCTCATTGTCTCCAACACTCCATAATGTGTTTCTCCTATGCGCACCTGTACTATCTCAATGCCCTCCTGGAAGAGTCTTACAGAGTGTTTAGTAACCCTATGTTGCACTTTCTCCCACACAACATTTCTTCCCAAGTTATTCATCAACATTGAAATCCCCCTCCGAGTATGTGAATTATCCTAGTGTGCCCTCCTGGAAACTTCTCTTCTGACTCAAATGAGTTCAAACACACACTCCTTGTGTTGGCTCATAGAGGTTCAACTCTATGTCGTGCACTCCTTTCACTTAGCCTAGAGAACCATAACTAATCCAACACACTCACATATAGAAGATTATAATTCTATCCCTACAGACTATTTCTAACATACATCTACAATATAAACGCATATGAACGACATTCAAAACTAAACATCCATTACATAGAAATTGATAAACAAGAAAATTTGTTAATTTATATTAATGGTGGAATGTTAAAATCCAAAATATAACCTACTGGATGCTTTCCCAAAGAGGTCTTGATAATGATGAAATATTTCCCCTAAAAAAAAATCAAAGGCCCGCAAGAAACAATTTCATATTATATATATGTCCCACTTGTTGAGGGATCTACATAGATGCATTACAACCTTTTCATTATTCATATGGCACTCTGTGTACCTATCAGTTCAAGTGACATTGTGGTACTACCCCCCAAGTCTTATGTTACCCATTTGGGGTACCCAATTGTTCTAGACTTTAGTTAATTAATGTAAAATAAATGGGCTTGGAAAAAATATGCATTGAAAAACGAAGGTGCATCACACCCTCTACAAAGGCACCCATAAATGAGACACTACAAACCCTTGTATGTCATGAAACCCATGCCAAAATTCTTACCCACATCCACTTCATCTTCTCCACATGAATTGGATAAGGTACAACTAGAAAACACTCCTTGACTTAAGGAATGATTCACCGAATAGGTCACCCTGTCAACCCTCCCATACCTAAACTTGGAAAATTTCATAAGGTCTTTGAGAACTTGTTTAATTTCATAAGGTAGTTTTTATGCACATGTTTAGGTGGTTCTTGTATTAAATGTGATTTTACTTGCCATGATATACTTGACTTGAGTCCCTTGGAGGGTGCACCTGTCTGTCTTTGGAGGACCTTGTTTGGTGGATGTTTTGAAGGAACAATCCCAACTTGGGCCTTCATTGGAGTAGGAAACCCATTGATTGGATTCCATAGACAAAACTTTGGGGTAAGACATAGGATGAACGTTTTCTTTGGAGGAAAAGGAATAAACATTGGAGGACCTCACCTAGCCCTCACAATCCCAACGTCTTTCCTCTAGAGGCTAAACGTTGGATCGTGGAGCTTGATGCCTTTTGGGGGGCTAGGGTTTGGTGGTGATGATGATGTTTTGATGGACACTTGGCACCTTTGGAGGAGGATGATCCTTTTCATCATGGAGAGGATCCTAGTGCATGAAGAATAAGTTGTATTACATGTTGGCACAGGGGCAGACCCAGGGTTCAACGCTTCAACAACGCACCGAAAAAACCCTAACTATTGGCCCTTTTAGAAACACCTGCGAAGCAGGCGAAGTCTCACCTGATGTAGAGGCAGGGGGGTTACAAGAATCAAGTGTCTATAGAAAATCTGGGACACATATCTGTGATTATAACACTTCCACATAGCACTTAGTAACAACATGCATCAATCCATTAGCCTTATTCACATCCCAGATATAAACCTAAGTACAGATCGACGCAGTATCATCATAAGTCAGATCTAACACATCCAACATATAAAAATCACTAAGCATTCATAGATCTATCTATCATTCATAATAATCAATGAACTAAACAGATATACAACATAACTATCACAACACAAAGCAAACAATCAACACATGATATATGTGGTTCACCCCAGTGTGGGGCTACTTCCACCAACTACTTCTTCTTGTATTATTTTGTTTCAACCTCTTACATTCATCTGCTCATGTGCACTAAGCCACAGAGCCAAGCTTCACACTGGACATGTGATCTGCACACTAAGCACCGGATCCACCTTCCCAAAATCAGGTCAAGGCATAGAGACAACTCCTCTATTACACACAAAGTCTTACATACACAGTCTCTAGTACAAAGAAACTCAGAACTACTTTCCTCTTGCACTTAGATACTTACACCACTTTCTAGCACTAAGCTTCCACACTTTCTACATTACAATCATTCCTATATATACTTTTACATCCCTTACAAAAAGGCCTAATTATAGGTAAACCCATGGGCTGACATTCCAAAACCCTAATACAAAAACCCTAATGAACCCCTTGTTGGCTCCACAAAATAAGTGAGATCCCACGATCTTAGCTCCTCCTGGGTGCTCCATCTTCGACTAGCCTGTCGAAGTCCAAAAGTGGTCAAACCTGACCAATGATTCCTCAAAACTTGGTCGAGGTCCAAAAGGCCCCCAACACTCACCTATGACTCTTCCCGAGTCACTCAGATCTGGGAAACACTGCTTCGAAGGCCTCGAGCTTAACTTGAGCTACCTTGACCTGCTTCTTCGCCTGAGCCTCCTGCTCAGTGAGCTCCTGGATTACTTTCTCGGTAATAAGCCCTTCTAGGTGTTGTTCCATTGTCGCAACCACTTGGTCCAGTTGCGATCCTTCTCCTTCACTCTCTTCAAACACAGTGTAGGATTTGTCCTGCACCGGTTGTAGCCTCTATGTGACTTCCATGACTCTTCCCTGGATGGCAGTAATTTGTTGTTGGGTTGCGCGTTGTTCTTGTGATCTCTTAATGATCCAGATTATTTTCGACATGAAATGAGAGCGGAGATATAATAAAGAAATGCACAAAGATATTGCAGATATTCAATAATATAACAAAAATGTATCAGTGATGCAACCATAAACATAGATATACATTAATACACGATTTCTATTAATCAAAGAAATGTACAGAGACTGTAAAAATACAGAGTGAAAGAATCGCTAGAATGGTGGCAGCTTATCTCTGAGAAGAGATGTGATGGCTACTCGCATTCACAAGAAGATGATTACAATGAGGCTCTAGAGGCATTTTTACAATAAACAGTAATGCCAAAATTCCTAGACATCCAAAAATCTAACCCTAGGAGATGAAGCGCCAAAAGTCATGTGGGCCCCGTTTGGGTAAGTTAGTACATCAACTTCCCAGGGTCGTAACTTTTGCATACGATCTTCGTTTTAGGCGTATGATAGCTCGTTGGAAAGGTATCGTCGAGGAGATTAATTTTGGGGGCTCAATAATGCCTTCAAATATCATTGAGAACCTATATATTTAAAAACCTTCATTTAGGCCTGTTATCCCCGATATCTAGGGATAACTAGGAGATCATGTCTCGAGGCCCACATGGTCCTAGACATGGAGTATCGAGAGCAGGAAAGACCTTGAGCATGGTCCTGGAGGACCCATCTTCTTCTTCTCAGCCAGCTTTGTCCTGTCAGCAGTACCAGCCTCCATCACTACCGGCTTGGGCTTGCATCAGAGAGGGCTCTTGCTCCATGAGGTAATTGGTCTGAGGTATCATGGTATGTGTCATATTTGATCATTATAACCTTCTTATGTATGCATTAGATCTCT